>JAGVSP010001005.1:0-57745 GCA_022494985.1 Micrasema minimum
TTAGTATTGTATAGTTATTTAGTGAATGACACGCCTGTCATTGTTAATTACCTGTTTTAAAAAAAATCGGTGTGCGTCGGACCACACGGTGGAAGTTATACTTCTTTGGCCATTCTCATACACCCACTCACGCACACAAACAGACAGGATATATAAATGAAATATAAGACATTTTTCAATATTATTCAATATATTTATATTCAATATATTATACGTGACTTCATTATTATATTATACACCTATATTATCATTATCAGTTATTCTTCTATAATCATTCATTCATCTTTAAGTCATGGAGAAAAACCGAAGCCATTGCAATAGCGTATTTTCTAAAAAGATAATTCGCTAAAATGACGCGTAAGAAGTAAATAAACAAAAGAAATGACAACTGTCAAAGTCAGACCAATACAAGCATCAGTGACCGTGGCGCCATTTTCTCTTAAGCGCCATTTTCTCTTAAAAATCAGCGTGACGCGGTTTCTCGACCAACATCCCACCCCAAAGTGTCTAACGGGCGCAAAGAAGTATAACTTCGAAAACATATTATTCTGTGTTTGACCAGTTCATTTGTTTATATACCAAATAAAATAAAATGAAATATAAGAAAAAAAAATAAAATAAAATATTATTTTGAAATCATCTCAATTTCTAACGACGCCGACGGTTTTATTAGGAGCACCTTAACTAAATAATTTATTGAGTTTCACATAAAAATATACTCGCGAATAAGTGTCTGACAATTATTTATCAGACTGATGTTATTCAACTGTATAATTGAAAGCAAAAAACGTCGCAAAAAATGAATCCTTCTTTCATACCGCTAGTATTTCAGATCCCCTATTTTTTATTTAAATCCCTTTAAGCCCCCATTCTTTTCACTTATTCCTCCTTATATGGAGAGCTATTACTAAATATCTCCTCAAACAAAAGGGTATTTGGAGATGAATATTTATATTCGTTCGGGGAAATTCGCATATTATTTTTGTCAATATAAGTCGCGGGACATCTTGACACAATCTGAGTATATTTGGGTCTTTCAATTTCAAAACCCGCTCAAAAGACAAACATCACCCTGAAATTCTTATTAATTTTATTTAATTTTAATGTGCCGTCTAGAAATACTCGTTATACCTTTCAATACTGCGCCAATAATACATCTACAGCATATGGGTGCAATTCTGTCATCAATAGACTCCACAATCTAGGCAATAAGTTTATGCATACTGGCGATACATTCGATGTCAATTTTAATGCCTACAAGTTGGCACTTCTAAATTATTTCAAGGCCGAATGTATCGATTAGTGTGCATACAATTTTGGGTTCTAAAGTTTAATGTTTTAATGCAATGTTTATTTGATGCTGGATTATTTTAAATTTTTTAATGTATATATTATGATTTCGTGTATTTGCTGTAAATATTTAATATATATAAAAGGCACTGAGTGCCGTTTATTTTAATAAAATCAAATAAAAAAAATAAAAATCAGTTGAAAAGAACAGTTGAAAATATTTGAGTGACTGAGAACGTACGATCAAGTACGACAAGTACTTGAAAGTGGACATGTGAAAAGTCGGAAAAATCGGCGTATGTGCATGAGAAGATGTATGAATGTAGATGAAACAAAGGAATGATGTCAGGACAGAGTGGTATGGCGTTCTATCCTCTCTGCCTTCCCCTACGGAAAAATGGATTTTTTTTGTAAAAGATGTGAACAATGCTGCTTCATTCCATTATCTGCGACAGCACGTTGGTCGTTGCAATATTTATCTCGAGTAATATATGTATGCATGAGATTCCAATTTTTTTTATGTCTTAAATTTTTTTTATTTCAAAAATTGGAATTCAAACATAAAAATTTCGTTTTTGTGGGTTTTGAAAAAAATAAACCCATATGTGTTGAAAGGCTCTTCCACAGACTTGGCTGTAAACGATTTGTTAACAATGGATTGGGAAGTTGAGAGGTTTGTGTGAGAAAATGTCGATTTTTTGTTCAAGGTTTTTCTAACTTTCCCTACCAATAATATTTTTCCCTTCGCACTCAACAAAAAAATCGTAAAAAGTATTTTTCACTGTGAGTAGGTACTTATAATAAATATACTAGCTATTACATTCATAAAAAGATGAGGACGCTTGTTTTCCGAACTTGGGAATATGGATATTTAAGCGTTTACAGGGCTTAAATGACTTGTCATTGGCTGAGCCTTGCCACTTGATGTTTTAAAACATATTTTGTTGATTGATTCGGCATTTGCTTTGTAACATTCATAATAAATTGTGATTAAATAAAACGATGTTATTTGTTACTATTGATTTATTCTATAGAAATAGAATTTACCTACACTACCTGGTTTCGACGCTTGTGTAAAAGTGTCTTTTCACCAGTCGATGGGAGAACGTTACTCCCGAAACCAGGCAGTGTAGGTAAATTCTACTTCTATAGAATAAGCCAATAGTAACACATAAACTCCTTTTATTTAATCATAATTTATTACAACATACCCCATTCCGATTATTAGCGAATATCCCCTCCAGGAGCTCAATCACAGATAACTATCGACGTAGTTAAAAACGTGCTAGCCACGTGCTAACGCTAACCATTTGACCGATCACAATGAACATACGTTCATACCACGTTCGCGTTGCCGAGCACCATAGATGATAATAAAGAAAGTCCACGCGCGTGTCGGATTGTTTATTATGTCGACTGCTTTTCTCAATATTTGGCTTGCCGAACGCCGGCTAAATGAACTACGGCACTCGAGAAAGAAGATATGTGCGAAGAAGATATATCTCGGGAAATGGCTCGCGACTTGATGCGCTCGTTTAATAATCCCGATCGATAACTTTTAACGCGTGTTCCATTGTGATCGCGAAAACGTTAAACATCCGTGGTAAGAAATCGTTATCACGTCGCTTATTACCGCGTCGATAGTGATTTGTGATCGAGCAACTGAAATGTTATTTGTATACATATAGGTATGTATATTTGGCTACCGTGCATGAGGTGATCGATTCCCGTAGGCTGTAGTAAGTCAACATGAAATGTTTAGTGATTTTATTATTAATATTTGATTTGTGATACCTTGGACTGGTGATTAAGCGTATGACATGATCATCTTACCTTCATGTAATAAAATGATCAATATACACTGCATTTGGTATAGGTACTGATTCAGTGCCATATGTACCATTGGGTGCAAATAATGTAAGTAGTAGTATTAGTAATATATATTGTGCTACATAAGATTGGAAAATATAGGTAAAAGATTGTATTTAATAAAAACACAAAGAGTTCTTACACAGGTTTTTTATTAAAAACACTTTTGTCGTCGACGCGTTTCGTCTTATTAGGACATTTTCAAAACACTGATTAAAATTAATACAAAAATCTTCTTATATACTAACAAAAATTACAATATATTTTACAGGTAGTAGAAAGAGGGGGGGGAGGGGGTCATTAGGGTAATATAGATTTCACACAATGATAGAAGATACTTTGGAATGGCCTAGAATAATTAAGGATAATATTAGATGGAAAATATGACCAAGTGTAAGATTGTAGTAAATGGCGTTAGCTTGAAACGGGTGGAAGAATTTGTATATCTGGGAAGCATGTTCACTAGTGATGGAAATATGGACAAGAACATTGAAAGGAGGGTTAGTGCCGGTAACAGAGTTAATGGTGCCTTAAAGCCGATAGTATCTAATAAGTGCTTATCAAAAGAGGCTAAATTGGCAGTGCATAATGGAGTTCTGGTACCAACACTTATGTATGGAAGTGAAGCATGGAGTTGGAAAAAAAAAGGATGAAAGTAGATTAAATGCAGTTGAAATGCGATCTCTCAGGTGAATGTGTGGTAAAAGTATGTATGATACGTGCACCAATGTTGAAATTAGAGCAGAATGCAAGGCTGAGATAAGCATTATCGACAAAATTAAGAAAGGTCTTTTACGTTGGTTCGGTCGTGTAGAGCGAATGGATGATGAAAGAACGGCTAAAAAAATATATGATGCCACTGTGCCTGGATGTAGAAGTCGAGGAAGGCCGAGAAAGGCATGGCATGATCAAGTAAAACAAGCGCTTGAAAGTGGGCATGTAAGAAGTCGGAATAATCGACGTGCGTGCGTGCATGAGAAGATCTATGAATGTGGAGGAATCAAGAGAAGTATGCGAGGACAGAGTGGTGTGGCGTTCTATCCTCTCTGCCTACCCCATCGGGGCGTGATGGTTAGTTAGTTAGTTAGTTAAGATCGGAAAAGGCTTGGGAATATTTCCAGATTTTTGTGCAAGAATGTACCAACTCAAAATGTTGTTAACAGTTGTTTATCTTCTGTTTAAATAACCGCATGAAGTTTATTTAATTTGCTATCTCAATAAAGTAAGAGAAACAGAAAAATAACGCCATTTCCGAAAGAACGTTGTTTGCCAAAAGCAAGACGTCATTTTTCTTCTATTCAAATTGAATTTTAAAGTGAAGCTAAATCCAAATTGAAAAGTCAAAACCTGGGGAGCATTTTTCTTCTGACAACACCTACCAGTAGTTTTTTCGCATTAATATTGTTACTGTGAAAGTATTTTTTATTTATTTATCGGTACGTCAGCCTCCGTAGCGAAGTGGCTAAACGCTGGACTCGAGATACGTACGTTCCGGGTTCGATTCCCGGCGAGGGATTAATAATATGTATAATTTTTAGTTGATATATATCTGAATAACTTTTTATATGGTTCTAAAAAAGCTATTTGGCCATATCTAATGTGAGAAATTAAACGCATAGATTTTATGAATTTACAATATATTTAGAAGGTTCAAAATTTACAAATAATAATAATTTTTTATTTTATTTTATTTATTTATTTTTATTTACGGAAAAAAATCAGTTTTAAATACATAGATAAGCACATTAGGGATAACAAGCAGTAAAAATAAGTGAAAGAACATTAAATTGTATAGTTAAGACCGTTAGAAGAAAATGTGGACACACTCAAGACAGGATCGGGTCTACTTCAGTAAATGTTGATAGACTTACACCAAAGATCCCGTCTTGAGTTTACAATACGACATAATCGAGCCAATGGGGCATGAAAACCATAGTTAGTTTGGTGGTGACTAAGGAACAGCACGTCATTATTTCTCAACCTACGGACTGGAATACAAAAAGTCACTCGAGTAATTTTAATAAGAATTAAATAATATAAACTAAATTCACTGATTAAAATAATGAGCCCGATGAATACCTGTAGCTCAATCAGAGATAACTATCGACGTGCTAATAAGCGACGTGATAACGATTTCTCACCATGGATGTCAAACGTTTTCGCGATCACAATGGAACATCCGTTAAAAGTTATCGATCGGGATTATTAATTACCGCTTTAAATATGGAAAATACGCCAAAACTGTAAGTAAAGTAAAATAATTTAGTTTTATAAAGTTTTTAAATTGTTTTTGCACAATTTTTCATGCCATTTATTTGTTTTAAATCAATATGAGAAAGCAATAAAACGAAACATTTATCAAAGTATCCCTTTCTTCTATGGTGCTTGGCAACGCAACCGTGATATGAACGTATGTTCATTGTGATCGGTCAAATGCTTAGCACCTTTTTAAGCACGTCGACAATCATCTGTGATTGAGCTACTGGCACCAAAGAGATCGTTCTTAATATGTTGAATCAGTTGCCCCTGAATGAAAATTTATATTTTGATTCCTCTTCTTCTTTGAATAAGCTGTAGGTAGGTCGATAAAGTTCTATTACTTACACCTACTGCTACAACATATGTACATATTTGTGGGTATATTGTAACACAATATTACTCGGTTTACCAAATTTCTTGTCGGTCAAAAGTGTCGGTTAACAAAAGTCGGACGGCCAAATGTCCGCAAATTTCCGGACGCGATCTAAACTTTTGGATGGAAGGGGAGGTATTCAAAATAACCCACACATACAAAATTGGACTCCCTTTATTAAATCTTTAACTTTGAATTGAGCTCGGAACAAGTTTCTTAAACTATTTTCAACAAAAACGCGACCACTTCAGCGTTTCTAAGAAAAAGTTTAGCACTGTTAACCAAAGTGTTTTTATTTTGGTTGTTAGGATATTTTTTCATTTTGAAAGTAAACGAAAATGGAGGAAAAGCAAAACTATTTTGTTATTGTAACTTGGTTTTTACATTTAAGCGTCAAAACTTTCGAAAATGAAAATTTTATCATAAGAACGAAAACTATTTAACTTTTTTTTTAAATACATCAAACTTCTAAAAATTATTTGTTTCATCATCAAAGCACAATTTTGATAATTTCTAAAATACGGAATACTAATATACTACAAAAATGGCGATATGTAAGTTAGCCGATTATTATTATTATTGTGACGTTGCTCCCCTATATCCCTGGGCCTCCTGGCCTGTTGAGGTGTTGAAATAAATAAATAAATATAACGTTCGTACCTATTTTATATATATGACATGGTTATAAAAAGTTTCTCACTGCTTGGAAAACGAAACTAGAACTTTCCTTATAAAGCATCATACACTTTACACGTGGGTGAGTGGTGACAAGTGTCACATAAAACTAATATCAACTTTCCGAGACACAAAATAAAGGAGTATGTGAGGGGTATAGAAGTAAAAGCATCTTTCTACCACCGCAGTGTTGAGCCTAATTAATTAACTAACTAACCACCACGCCATTTCCCCGTAGGAGTAGGCAGAGAGGATAAGAACGCCATACCACTCTGTCTTGATAGACTTCGTTTGCTTCCTCTACATTCATACATCTTCTCATGCCC
This sequence comes from Micrasema minimum, assembly GCA_022494985.1. Lineage (NCBI taxonomy): Eukaryota > Metazoa > Arthropoda > Insecta > Trichoptera > Brachycentridae > Micrasema > Micrasema minimum. The sequence continues at coordinate 6,793 of JAGVSP010001005.1, forward strand.
ATACGCCGATTATTCTGACTTTTCACATGTCCACTTTTAAGTACGTGACGTACTCGGTCATGCCATGTCTTTCTCGGCCTTCCGCGGCTTCTACATCCAGGCACACTTTATTTAAACTTCTTTTAGCCGTTCTTTCATCACCCATTCGCTCACATGACCAAACCATCGTAAAAGCCCTTTCTTAATTTTGTCGAAAATGCTTATCTCAGCCTTGCACTCTGCTCTAATTTCGACATTTGTACACCTATCATACATAGTCTTACCACACATTCGCCTGAGAGATCGCATTTGAACAGCATTCAGTCTACTTTCATCCTTCTTTTTCCAAAACCACACTTCACTACCATACAGTGGCAAATAAGAACTTTATCGATTTTACTTTTCATTTTTTGAACCTCTTGTAGCATATTTATGAAAAAAGTTATTGGTTTTTCATTTGTTTTGCTTGATTTGATGAAAAACTGATAAACCATTTTTTACATAAATGTTATTTAAAGAAAAATTTGAGTTCTTATAACATACTCAAATGTTTTAATTTTGGCAATGCTTTCAAATAGTCGGATATAACTGTGCCAGAAAACAAAAAACAAGTTGAGCTGGAGTGGGATTCGAACCTAGAGATTTTAATCAGGAGTCCTCGAATCTACCACCAGACCACAACCCGGTTCGGCTTTTTTGACGATTTTTTCAAAAGTTGCCTTTATCTCCCATTAATGTCTGTTAGAATTAATAAATGTAGATAGCTGTTTAAATAAGATATTCTTATGTTCTTTTTGCTTTGTTAAATAGTCGCCGCTTCCCGACCACTTATTATTTTATCCAGTTTTCGCTTTATAGAGGACAGTTTGCAAACTGCACAAAAAACTGTACAGTTTCCTGTTCCGTATCAGAGGTTGATTTGTACCAACTGCTTAGTTAAAAAATGACCGCCTTTGCTTATTTTCCCTTCATGTATTAAATTTCATATCAACTGAGATTCTGGATCTGTTTCAAAAATACACAACTAAAATACATCTTTATGTTTATTCTGATATAATATATCCTATATAAATGCAAGTATTTCCTTAAGGATACGTATTTAATATTTACAATGTTGTTTAAATAAATTGTCTTCTTTGAACGCAGACGTTTCGTAGAGAAAAATGATCACCTTAATATTTGTTAATGTTTAATTATTATAAAATATGATGTTCGACATATTTTATTAAGACCGTTTTAAGGTCCCAGCATAGACTGATTTTTCGACTGCAACATTCTTTATTATAATTCTACTAATAATTTATTATTTAGGATTGATTTAAGATTTAAATAGTTGAATCCCAAGTTGTTAACTTAACGACCGCAATTAGGAGTGGGTACATACGTAACTAATAACATGTGGGATGTTTGAGTAAAACTTTTTAGAGCACCCCCTTGGGGATTCTGTCTAAAAGAAAACTTTTGCCTGACCGATAAAATCCACCCCAGTCAATTTAGCGGCACCACCCACCTATACCTTAACTTCTTGCATCAGATTTAGTAATTGAGTACCTACCTACATACCACTACTACTACTTTCCCTTATCCGCACCTAATGTTACATGGGGAACTGCATTGGTATAGTGTAGTGTATATTGATCACTGCACACTACATAACTTATAAGATAAATGTGACCGTGTAGTATTAATATTTATGATTTATCAATCATCAACAACATTTTCACTGTCGTGATCTTAATCGTTATCGTCATTATCATCCTAATCATCGTACTCATCATCATTATCATTATCATAGTCACTGTCCTTACCATCATTAGAATAATCAACATCAGTTGTAGCTCTTGTGTACATTGAAAACGGATTATCATCAAGAAAGCCTTGTAAAATTAATTAGCCTTAAATGGTTAAGGTTTCTGATTCCCGGCATCCTTAACGTCTTGATGGACGGCTTCTTGAAGCCTAGGGTTTCTAGGTCTCCACACCAGAACACATTACTTCTAAATATCGTCCGTCATTCTGGCTATGTGACCAACTCATTTCCATTTCAACCAAGAAAATGTTTCTACCATGTCCCAATCCTTGGTCTGGCGACGGACCCAAGAGACGTAGAAATGACCCGAAAAGACACGTAAAAACTTACTGCCAATAAACCTTGAAAGATTTTTTTTTTTTAAATTTATTTTCAAAAGAAAAATTTTTGTTTACAAAGAAATACAATGAAAACATTAAAAAAATAAATAAACAAAAATCCCACCAAGGCATAGCCTGTTTGTGGGTATACTGTGAAAGTCAAACAGTATGCACGTGGCAAAAGAGAAAAATAAAGTCAATATAAAATGGAAAAATAACAGATAATGTAAACAAGATAGTTAAAAAAAAAGAATACAAGATATTGGTATCTGTATGCCGGAAGAAGAAGAAGGGAAATAATTATAATATATAAAAAATAAAAAAATGACGTAGATTATGTTATTGTTATTAATTCATTTTAAAGATTTTACTGTTTGTCTATATTCTTACTAAGTTTTTTTGCGTTTTCTATTGAAGTTAGTAATAGTTAGATAACATAAAACACAAAGTTTTTTAAATAATTCAGTCAAACACCCAGACAGTTCAACAATCTTAAATGGAGAGATAAAATTTTAATGCGTACAGTACAGAGTATGCGGCCAGAACAAAAAAAAATAAGACCGCTTATGCCCTCGATTCGAGAAACAATACCGTCTGTCTGGACCGCTTAAGTGTGTGTTGGAAAATTTAATATAAAGCGGAGCCCGAGGAATTTAACACAAAATATTCCAACGAGGTGATCGCCCCCCTTGTCTTTCTGCGCCCCACTTTCGCCCTGACGCCCCGCGCCCCCTGCTGTCTGTTCGCACTTCAGCGCCGACAAGAGAGAAAAATATTAAAGATGATAAGCGGAGTGCGGTAATTCTTTACAATACAATTATTTACTTATTTAGTAATGTAAAATTGTTTTATATTGATTGAAAGTTAAAGAAAGCGATGGATTATTTCTAAACGGAGACTTCTCAAAATGCAAACTTTAGAAGAACATCATTTTCGTTAGAGCTGCAGGATGTGGGCCTGTCTTGAAGGATGGAAGGTATCTGTCAGACGATTGCTACGCTTGGAGGCAGTTGATGAAATCCGTATCCTCAGTTAAAGGGGATAGTGCGGATTTTTTTTTTCAGTACTGTAAAATTTGCATTTTTTGCTGGGAAAAAAATCAAACGTTCCAAGACTTAAACATGGGATGTTTGGCCGATTGGTTTGGTTTCTCAGGGCTTGCTGGTGATGATTTGTACAAGTTCATTCTTGGAACAAGTTGCCCCAGTAAATCCTTGATTTCTATTTTTCCTTCTATACCGTCCTCTATCCAAAATACCAAATTATCTATGGTAGTCTGAAAATTACAACAATCAAACGCAGCCGCTACAAAAAGCATATTGGCATTAAAACGTAAAACTGAACATCTTGCCTTAAATGGTGCACCAATGCATTGCTCTATTAAAAAGCGAAACGAAGAATGGTATAATTTTATTTTTTACATGTCAATTTTTTTGTTTATATTATTGTTATTTAGAAAAAATCAACGATTTGTATTCAAAATACATTCTTGGAACAAGTTGCTCCATAGGAAATCCTTGATTCCTATTCCTATATTCCTTCTTTACCGTCCTCTATCGAGCAAAAATACAAAATTATCTATGGTAGTCTGAAAATTACAACAATAACGCAGCCGCTACAAAAACCCACACGCATATTGGCATTAAAGCGTAAAACTGAACATGCATTAATGCACCTTAATGGTGCACCAATGCATTGCTCTATTAAAAAGCGAAACGAAGAATAGAAAGGTATAATTGTTTTTTTTACATGTCAATTTTTTGTTTATATTATTGTTATTTAGAAAAAATCAACGTCAAAAAAATATTTATAATTCAAAATACATTAGCGAATAAAATGTGATGAGATTTGATATTTGAGGTTTTTAGTTATTTTTTTGAATCTTCGAATAGTTCGAAAATCGTGATATTCAAGGGATTCGAGGGTTCGAATAACCTATCCCTAGGTTTTTTTAAAATTATAATTTCAATAAATACAGAAAACCTCTGGAAACGGGCATTGATTATTGATTATGTAGGCATTTAATTGAATGTAGGCTGTAATAAGCTAGGTTGAGTGACGTATTGCAACATTAAGCATTCCGTCCATCTGATAAACATAACACAGATTTTTTTTAACAGACGTAAATCGTACATATAGTAAATTGATTCATCGTTTCACATTGTAAATTGAATCCATCTATCTGCCATCTGTTGAGATTTTTTAAAAGCATTTTTAGCAACACTTGTTTTGTTTTTTTCACATCGTATAAATTTATGTTTTTCTTTGAGTAACTGCATTTTACCTCTCACGTGTAAGTTAAAACGGAAACATCTTCTCGCTGCTTGGGTATATTGTTACGGAAATATTCAAGACAGTCAAATTGCTTCAGTTGTACAGAAAACGAATAATCACAAGAAAATAGAAAACTTTTGGACGGAAAGGCTGCAGTGCGAATATATTATTATAACCTAATAAATACAAAGCTTTCACGAATCGCAATCTGGAACATTCTGTGACTAATAAATTTAATAACTTCTTTAAGTTTAATTGTTACAGCGATTTATATATTATAAATATCATTACGTGTTTGTAGGCACTTGATCATGCCATGTCTTTCTCGGCCCTTCTCGACATCTACATCCGGGTACAATCCCATCATAGATTATTTTAGGCGTTTTTTCATCATTCATTCGCTCTACACATGACCGAATCATCGTAAGAGACCTTTCTTAAATCTGTCAATAATGCTTATCTCAGCCTTGCATTCTGCTCTAATTTCGACATAGTGGACCTATCATACATAGTTTTACCACACATTCGCCTAAAATTTTCGCATTTCAACAGCATCCAATCTGCTTTCATCCTTCTTTTTTCTACTCCATTCTCCATACTTGACAGTAGATATCAAGGGTTGCCTCCGTGTACCTTACAAAGTCAAACCACCGCACACCTAATATTTTTCTTCATTCTCGATACTCAGTAACCTGCTATTTTGGGCCCTGGTTAGGTACCATGCACTCACTTTGTAGTTATTCATCATAAAATGATTTCTATATTTTCTATTTTTTAATAAACTAATATTTCTAGATTGTCTTTTTTATGTGTCGAAATATTATTTTTTATTTTACAATTTTGAAACAGTCGTTTTTACAGACGTACTTTACTGTTCAAGCCACGCTAAAACAGTAAGTTTATCTATGTAACTTTTAGATTTAAAATAAGTAGTTTTTTTAACAAGTTTGTTCAGTTTTGCCCTGAGTTCAAAATTTATCAGTCGAAAAACATTAAACAAAGTTATAAGCAAATACGTGGTCTGATCCCATACGACAAAACGCCTTAGGGGAAAACCACAGTAACTGTATTAAAATAAATATTGTAAACAGTTTACAGCTTTATTACGCTAACTGCAAATTTATTACTCTTTTACAAGCCTAAACCCTTGCCTTAGAAAGTTTCCACGCTTTTGTCCCGACTTATGATAAAAAAATGTTTCGCGTCTTTAATTTAACTTTACACAACTTTGTTCATAAATTCATGTTTTTAAAAGATATTTCACCGCGAGCAATTTTTTAAAAACTCACAGAGATAATATAAAGCTATCATGAGAAGTTTTTAAAGACTTAATTGCTCATCTATTAAAAAAGGAAAAAAGGCTTGTACCTAATTTAAACAAAATATAGCTTTGGTTTCTCAAAAATCCTTTCTCAGAATCCCAAAAGGAGGCGGTATTTTTTTAGATAAGTAACTTTTTAGTAAAAAAGGCAGTAAAATACAATAAATAAGTAATGTAATAGCATTAAAAAGCAGTTGTTTAATTTTAAAAATAAATATTTCTTTGCAAACCTACGATGCATGCACATATTTCCATTTGTAAATACCTTCTTTTTTCTAAGTCTGTATGTCTTCTTTAATTTTTTTACAACATGAGTACCTAATAATTGTTGTATTAAATTTAATGACTCAATAGCAGAGAAGCTTTTAATTTCATGAATTGCGATTATAATGTATTATTTAAAATTTACACTATACTTTTTCCGGGGATTATCATTACTATAGTGAAATCGTTAAAAGAATCGTTGAAATGGACTTAAGTCCGTAAACAAAATTAAATAAAAAATGAAATAAAAAAAAAAAAAGACATTATGTACAAAATCACCAGGTCTCCAGTTTTCCGTTTACCCTTAAAATGCTTTTTTTTTACTTTGTTGGCCAATTATTAATTATAAATCGGGCACAATTGTCAGAAATGTTTTCTAAGTATTTATCTATCATATTCTAACATTGTCTCCCGTAGTGCAATTAATGCTACCAACTCCATACAAACACATTTATATCGACTGGTCTAATAGAAATAGGATGAGAACTCTCTGGTAACTTCGTCCGAACGAGGATCGGAAAATGGAAGTAGGACTTACCAGAGCTGGACTCAACAAGGGCGAGAAATGACGATGAAGGACCACCAGGAAGGGCGAAGTATCCTAGTATACTCTGGAAACACCACGTAGAACTGGCGCGGCGGGACACAAACCGAGGGGCACAGCACACTTTAACTCACTTTCACTAAGGGGGGTTTCGGGTGGTTACTGGGATGCTTGGAGATGGAGCGAGTATGACGAGGGGATTTTGATGGAAATGAACGAGGAAAGAACTGCGCTGAGCGAATATTCGAGACTGAATTGGAGTTGGAAAACAGGTGACAAATTGGAATGGAAAAGATGAAGGTGGGGAATAAATTTCAGAAGGAATTCGAACTACCTATCACCAGAGAGTATCAATAATGGCCAAACCAGGCCGACTTAAATATAGTATTGTGCTTTACCATTAGGTATCTTGTTTCAATGTATTTTAAATAGGCTTAATTAAAAGTTTATTTCATTTCATTTCATTCATTTTTAATTTAGTTGACACGCTCTTGAGGTAATAGTTAACGAATTAATTACAAAAACTACGCTATAGGCTACAGGCATAATCCATTGTTACTGTTATTATTATTGACAACGTAACAACGCATCGGCTTAAAGTAAAGTATCAAGATAATAAAATTCAAATAAATACACTGAAAAATGTCTTTGTGTTTTTTTTAGTATCGATTTCCCAAAAATACGATTAAAACGTAACGTCTCACTGAACGTAATACTTCCTTGTAACGAATAACCCTCGTTACAAAAATTTTCAGATTTCTCCTTAAAAAATGTCAACAAAAATATATTGAAAACATAAACAATATTACTTTTATAACTGGAGGAATTTTCTTGCCAAGTTGGCAAACTGGATCCAAATTTCTTTAGGGCGAACTTGGAGTAAACACCGTGGCAAAATGTCAAGTAACGACACTACCCTACTGTATATTTCATATATAAGTGTCTTTTTTTATTTTATTTATCGCGTTTTGTCAGAGAACATTTAGCTTTGAAAATAAAAAGAAGCACATGGTAACTCGCGCGACTCGCGGCCGCTTTCCCATACAAACGTATTCCTCGATTTTCTCCCTGGAATTTATCATTAGAGAAATGTTTTTTTCATACTTTTTAGATATCAACCAGATGCGCGTTTGTATGACATCTTATTTTTTGACGTGATAATATTCTAATATTCTAATAAATATATGAACGACGGCTGCACACACGAAAAAGCATGACTCATTGTCACGTTCCGCCTGAGCCGAGTGTGCAAGCGAGAGCGCGGAACATAGAGAGGCACGATCGGCCTAAGCGTTCGGTTTTTGACGCTTCTATCTCTCTTACACTCCATCGGCCGATGCGTAGAAGGGAGACAGCAGCAGCACACAAGAAGAAAAACGAAAAAAATGTTAATTTGTGGAAAAAAAATAATTTTTAATTGACTCCTGCTTCAGTAATAATAATTCAATTCAATTCATAAAAGTATGCTATTTTTATCAATGTTTTCTTATGACGTTATCACGTAAAATTATCATCCGTAAACCGAATTTACAGACAGCCAAAAGTTTTTTAAAAACAATTTATTTATCTTCTTTAACAATTAAACTATCAAAAAAACAAGACGATGCAAGCACGCATCTGGTCGATATCTAAAATGTGTGAAAAAATCATAGCTCGAATATTAAAATCCAGGGAGAAAATCGAGGAGTACGTTTGTATGGGAAGCAAGCACGAGTCACGTGGTGGAGTATGCTCTTAACAGCAATATTATATAAATTTACTCATCCCCTTCATCATCATACCATATTTATCATCTCCCTATGTGTAGCATATGGTTTCCGAAAATTGCCTCCAAGCCAAGCGATTGGCCGCCAGTTCTCGCGCATCCTCCCAATTCAGGTCCACGTCCCACTGCCTACTGATTGTCAACAGTGGACGTCCAGGACGCCGAAAACCAGATGCCTTGTAAAATAGGCAAGCATGGTTAAGGCTCTCGGAAGGCATACGTAGTATATGGCCTAGCCAGCCGAAACGCCTTTCCGGATGATAGTAGAGTGCGACCTGGAGTATCGGGCGCCGCATTCAACAGTATGAAAGCTATCTGGAGATCGGATGTTTACTCGGTTAAAATAAAATGGCGCCTTTATAACGCCCGCATCACACCTGTTCTCCTCTACAGCTGCGAAATATGGCACCTAACCAGGGCCCAAAATAGCAGGCTTCTGGGTTTTGAGAATTGGTGTAGGGTGTAGGTATTAGAAAAATATTAGGTGTGCGGTGGTTCGACTTTGTAAGGAACACAGCGGTGAGGCAACGGACGCAGCAACCCTTGGCATCTAAATTTACTAACAATTTGGAAACAATGTTAAAATAGAAATAGTCAATTATTCACTACAGCCCAGCCAGTTAAAATATCATGAACCACTCTGTACCAAGGACGCTAGTAATGTGACAGTAGTTCGCAGCAGCTGGCTGACAGCCAAACACAATCAGCTGGCGGAAGTATTCAACTAAACTTTCAGCCATTTTATAAACCCGAAATTATAATGAATGCCCGATATTTTGTTTTATTGTTTACAACTTCCATTAGCTTATGTGGCCACTTAATCTTTAACTTTTGGGAAGCTAGAGACAGACACGATTAGGAAGAATCGTCGTGATTTAGAGAAATAAAAATCACTTGCATAATATATTATAGTATATCAAGATTGTAATGATTTTGGTTACTTTTTCAATGTTTTGTTTTATATGTACATATTTGTAACTGTTATTTTTCTGAATAAATTCAATGGAGATACTGAGGAGGTTACCTTAGAGGAGTGGGGGGGATATAAATATATTCTCCTCCCCCTTAGAGTAGATGAAATAGTAGAATATTTTTCCTCTATGTGCAGCTGAAAGAGAGTCCCCCAGGACTCTAACACAGCTGCGGGTGGATGGTGGGTTAGTTATCCCCCCTCAGTACCTATATCAAGATTTAAACATTCACTGAATAAGACCCGATCTTGTCTTAAAAATGCCCATAGTTTAGTCCTAACTGTATATATTTTAATAGTGTTTTGTTACTTTTTTATTTATTTATTTAATTACAGGAAAATCTACAATGTGACAATATCTATCATTTTACATTTTATCATAATATTTACATACATGGTTTTGTTGCACATCAATTACAAAATTATAATGAATTATAATTATAATTACATAAGTATCCCGTACCTACGTATGCTGTATTTAAATGAATTTCTCTCCGTAAATAAAAAATATATACGTCATTTTCCGGCATTAAATCTTAACTTAAAACAACTAAACTGAAAAAAATGTAACGCCAGTGTAATGCTTACTTTATATGGGACAGAAAACTGTCCAGATTCTTGAGCAGTTTCATGTTCAGAAAACTGTACAGTCTGTCAAAAAACACGCTAAATATGTATATTTTTAAAGTTATTATCGTATGTTTGCACACAGGAAATTGTTAGCATAGCTAATAATGTAGAAATAATACATGTTTTCTACGTTTTTGAAAGCATTCAATAAGTATCAATATCTAGTTCAACGTTTACATAAAAAACACTATCTGTCAGGTCAGCCAAACGTCGAGTTGACCATTCAATAATCCATACAGTTTTCGCTTTATACGGGACAGTTTGCAAACTGCACAAGAAACTGTACAGTTTTCTGCCCCGTATAAAGTGCGCTTAATAGGCTCAAATAGGTCTAGAAATACCACATTATAAATCACGACTTGCTCAGAGACATGCACAGTTTATTGCCCCCAGTTTAATTAATTCTTTTTTAACTGACAATTAAATGGCATTGTCAAATTTTCCTAATTTTTCATCTTTTAAAAAAATAACACAAAGTTGGATACAAAGTGTAAAGATAGAATCATTATATTACATAATCTCCGATATTTTTTATTTTATTGTATATTTTATAATTATTTCCCTTCTTCTTTGTCTTGTATAAATATATCAATATCTTGTATTTTTTAAATTATCTTTTTCTCTTTTGCCTCGTGCATGCTGCTTGAAAGAGTGTGAACACATTCACATTGACTTTCACAATATACCCACAAACAGGCTATGCCTTAGTGGGATTTTTGTCAAATTTTTCTAATGTATATGTGATTTTATGTATTTCTTTGTAAACAATTTTTTTTCTTTGAAAAAAAAAAAAAATCTATGTATCTTGTAAGACAAGTCAAGCCACATGCTTGTATCAAGCCCAACATACAAACAAAACCAAAATAATATGTTTTATACCAACATAACGTTAAACATATATTATACCAACCAACTATACAAGCACTTTACAAATGTAAAAATTCATAACGAGTGATAATAGAAATTCCATGTTTCCTATATTTTCTCAAGCGGCATTCACTGCACTTGGTGAATCAATGCAGTGCCCTATGCGCCATTGGGTGCGATAAGCCAACTTTTATTAGTAGTTAAAAATGATAGAGAAACAGAGTTCTGGTACCAACCCTTATGTATGGAAGCGAAGTATGGAGTTGGAAGAATAAGGATGAAAGTAGATTGAATGCAGTTGAAATGCGATTTCTCAGGCGAATGTGTGGTTAAACTATGTGTGATAGGTGCACTTATGATGAAATAAGAGCAAAATGCAAGGCTGAGATAAGCATTATCGGAAAGGTATTTTACGTTGGTTCGGTCATCATGTAGAGCGAATGGATGATGAAAGAACGGCTAAAAAAATATATGATGCAATTGTTCCTGGATGTAGAAGTCGAGGGAGGCCGAGAAAGACATGGCATGATCAAGTAAAAACAAGTGCTTGAAAGTGGGTATTTAAGAAGTCGGAATAATCAAAGTGCGTGCATAAGAAGATGTATGAATGTGGAGGAAGCAAGGGAGGTCTGTCAGGACAGAGTGGTGCGGCGTTCTATCCTCTCTGCCTACCCCTTCGGGGAAATGGCGTGATGGTTAGTTAGCTAGTTAGTTAGCGACAAGCATTCGTAGTTATGATAAGCATGTTGATTCGTTTTTGTATGCAAGAAATAACATTAAGGATATCGTTAGTAACATTTCTGGACGATACAGAAAATAATAGAAACCGTAGGATAGAGTAAATTCTGCTGTTGGAAGTAAAAACACAGTAACCCAAAACAACAGCAGCAACCCTCGATAACTGGAGTCGTGAAGATGCGGCGGTGGACCTGGCTTGGGCATGTACTCCGGATGCTTCGGGAGAGCCTGAACCCGAGCTGCCTCCTCTTTACGCCTGCAGGATCCCGCCCTCCCGACTGGCAGGAGGCGAGAGAGCTGGTGATAGGGTCTCCTGGAGGGATCTAGTGATATCCACATGCTCCACATAGGAGCGAACGTTGTGAAAGAAGAAGATAAGAACCCAAGACAACTTATTTGTTTATTTTAGTACTTCTCACAACAGGAAAAAACGTCCAAAAACAAAGATTAATATCTACTTACTGAAATTCTGACTGAATCGAATTTGCAAATTTGTTGACAAGTAAACTATATTCATGAAAATTTTTATTAGATTTTTTCAGGATATCAACAGTATTACAAATTATGAATATTCAAACAAAACATTAAAATAAAAGAACCAATACTTGATATCTACAAGTATACAGATTAAAAATCTTATAAACAAGTTTAATAGTAAGGTTATGTAAGTAAATTGTGTATGGGTGTATAAAGGGTGTGTAAGGGTAATTCAAATTAAATGTGTAAGGGTAATTGAAATGTAATTAAATCGTGTTATTAATTAGTTATCTGAGAATGAAGCTACGATTCATCGCCATCATCATGCCATATCCACTCCCAATGTGGAGCATATGGATTCCACAAATTGCCTCCAAGTTGGCATTTAAATCACTGTCGCTCGAAACCCGAGATTTTTTTTTATCTGACTGTGTAAAACATCGCTTGTATATAATATGTTCTTTTGGTCCTTAGCACCTCAATTATTGCGTTATTGAGATTTTTGAAAAACACAACCGAAAAAGGAAAAACTCAAAGAATGTTCCAAAGGTATTTATTTAACGTATATTTTTATTTTATTTATCCAGCATGGAAGCTTTTTATCATATATTTTTTTATGTTTTTAAAGGATATGGGTAAAATGGAAAAGTTAAAGAAAATGAAACATGCCGTTCCAGTATTTTTATATTTTTCATTTTTCATATAACTGGAGACATTATCCCCACTTTGATTACAGTGATTATACTTTTGATAATTCAGCGCCATTAGAGAAAAAGTACAGTTTTTATGGGAAACGGAGTAATCCAAATGTTGGCCGTAGGAATTTCCACCCCCATATAACCCCTTCCTTTCCCCATAAGGCAGTTGCGGCAACATCTGCTGACGACTTATCAAAACCATTTATTATGAAGCATTTTTAAATTATCGGAAGACCATCGTAAGGCTAATTATTATCTCGTCTAATTTTAACCAACTCAATACGACGGAAACCCGTTTGGATGTTTTTAAAACTAACTAACTTACTAACCATCACGCCATTTCCCCGAAGAGGTAGGCAGAGAGGATAGAACGCCACACCACTCTGTCCATGCACGCACGTCGATTATTCCGACTTTTTACATGCCCACTTTCAAGCACTTGTTTTACTTGACCATGCCATGCCTTCCTCGATTTCTACATCCAGGCACAGTCGCAACATATATTTTTTTGGCCGTTTTTTCATCGTCCATTCCCTCTACATGACCGAACCATCGTTAAAGACCTTTCTTAATTTTGTCGATAATGCTTATCTCAGCCTTGCACTCTGCTCTAATTTCGACATTTGTACGCCTATCATACATAGTCTTACCACACATTCGCCTGAGAGATCGCATTTCGCCAACACCACGCTTCACTGCCATACATAAGGGTTGGTACCAAAACTCCATTATGAACTGCCCATTTAGCCTCTTTTGATAAGCACTTATTAGATACGACCGACTTTAAGGCACCATTGACTGTTACCGGCACTAACCCTCCTTTCAATGTCCTTATCCATATTTCCATCCCTAGTGAACATGGTTCCCAGATATACAAATTCTTCCACCTGTTTCAAGCCTCACCAAACGGTGCATAAAGTACTTAACAGTGCAGTTTGATTGGTTCATTTTGCAGATGTTGCATGATCAGTCTTACGCTTTAACGCCAGTGACATATTTATTTATATTTTAATGTTATACACACAGTGCTATGTTTGGTACAATTAACAAAGAATTTTCAATTTGAGGTAACATATACAACATAACACCAATTACGTGGACAACACAATGTTCAAGACTAATTTCTGAAGACGCGAAGTGAGCAAACAGTCGTTATGTTATGTCATGTGTATGTGTGTTGTTGTATGTGTGTGGAGTGTGGTGTATGTGTTGGGAAATCTGAATATTTAAGCGCAGGAGACGATAAGTAAAGAGAAAGAGGATACGAATTTTTTTTACTCGAAAAAGCTTATTGTAATAAATATTATAATATCGTGTTGACCCCGTTGGAAATCGAAACCGCGACCTCATTCATGATAGTCCAACGTGCCAACTAAGAAATAAATAAAGGAGTATTACTTTTTTTTCACTTATATTCGTTGCCTCAGCTAAATTTTAATCTACAAACCAATGTTGACAATTTTGTTCGACTATTTACACAAAGCTTGTTGATTATTATTAATTGGTTGTTTATAATACCAAGCTCCACCTTTTGGCCTTATGACATGGAGTTAATTAAAAGTTTTCAAAGGACGAAACGGCTATTTATAAATAAGTTTTATAATACCTTTACAAGATGGCGGGACCTTTGAAAAGGGCTTCAAGGTATTAGAAAGTGTATTGAAATGAGCCATGGACTTTAAAATATGAGAATAATAATAATAAGTAACGTATATTTATGTAGTTTAGGGTATTTGGAGATTATTATTTCTTAAGCGTTTTTAAAATTTATTTAGGTATTTAAATAAAAGTATGTCCCAGAATTCGGTGTTATTTAAGGCGGCAAGATGCTTTTGTGAACTCGAGAACAATATATAAGAATTTAAAAAAAACTAAATAAAAAAATAAAGTTAAAGTGTACCTATATGTTACATAATGTGTGACGTGAGTGTGTAGTAATGTATTGTGTATATAAAATATGAATATGATGTTAATATTAAAATTCAATGTACGCAAATTTAAGAAACAAAAAAAAAAAAAAAAAAACTTGAATTGTAATAAAATAATATATTAAATTTTAAATTCAAGGTTTTTAAGTTTATAAACAAATTTTTTTAAGAATAAATACTTGAATGTTGTCCCACACAACACACCAAAGCTAATAAAGATTTTTTAAATGTACCAACATTTTTGTTCGAATACTTGCACACTGCGGGGTGGCTAGGGTGATGTGAGGTTTCGGATTACCAATGGGGCTTCTTTACCTACGGGCGCCGTGTTGCTCTGCAGCGTTCCCACGTGCCCGTGCCAGGTAGATTCGGCTAGCGCCGCTCCAACAATACCCAGCCGCCGGGACCTGTAGTTGATCTCGGT
The DNA here is from genome assembly GCA_022494985.1 of Micrasema minimum. Classification (NCBI taxonomy): domain Eukaryota; kingdom Metazoa; phylum Arthropoda; class Insecta; order Trichoptera; family Brachycentridae; genus Micrasema; species Micrasema minimum. Next base: position 21,802 of record JAGVSP010001005.1, read on the forward strand.
CGGCGTCCTCTGACCTCCAGTCACTCAGCTCCGCTACGCTCTTTTCAGAAGGCGGCGAGAGAAAGGATCCACATTTATTATATTGCACAAATAAGGAAAACACTGTACTTACATGAGAATAACACTATTTATTTGTTTTAACACTAATGCCTACTACAAAAGATATTTCATTATACGGATTGACAAGAATCTAGTTTATTTCGAGAACACTATTTAGCACGCGGTTTTGAGTCTACGAAATCGGTCTATCTTCAGTCGTCCACCAGTCAGAGCGCCGAAAAAGGGAGGAAGGACGGGCCTTGAATTGCGCGGCTTTTTATAGCGGCTGTGTGTCCATGTGTGTTCGCTTCCGGTATCGAACCGTTGCGCGATAAATGACGAAAGTGGCGAAGTGTGTTCTGACTCGCTACTCGTTAAGTACTTGTCGACCGGGGACGCCACAACACTAATCTGGAATTTCAACAAAAAATAGCTGGTTTGAATATTTACAAACAGTCAGAATGAGGGATGTTGAAATGCCTCAAATGGCCACTTTACTCTACCCAGACTATGTAAGGTAATAAGCTCTGAGAACGCTTGATTATCCATATTCAAGCTTGAAAAAAAAATCTACATCTGAGACATAATTTAAAAATAAAGTAGTTTATATTATGGATTAATTTGAGTATACATTATATCAAACTACACCAAAAGAATTTTTGTTGAAAGTGCTCACTTAATTATTTTAAAAGATCTATTTTGAGGAACGCCAAGTCCCCTTAATTCTTATGTCTCGGATAAGATACTTCTTCGTTTGTGGGGAAAACTCTTTGAGTGGTATTTGAGGCAAGTTTTAAAATAGCGGATTAATTTGATCAAGATATGAAAATGCCGTTAAAGGATTTAACAGGAATTTGTAGATAAAACATTATTTGGGGATGTAATTCGGGAAATGTAGGTCAGGCTAATTTGGTCGATTATATCGATTTTACATTAATTACAAGGGACTTAAGCATACTTTAATAAATTCGACTTTGCTAATATTTAGTAAGGACCCTGTTGATAAAGCAACAAAACTTAAAACGCCTAATTAATAATTCCCAGCAAATATATACATATTTATATAAATCAGAAAACATTGAAAATGATCATTTTACAAAAACGAGTATGGTGACTAGTTGAATTTTAAAAACGTGTGTACAAAAAAAAATGCGTAAATCATTTTGAGTAGATCATACAAGTTCAGGACCAAATCATCATCATCATTCCAAATCCGCGCCCTGTGTGGAGCATATGGCTTACACAAACAGCCTTCAACCTAAGATATCGGCCGCCAGATCCCATGCATCCCCCTTGTCAGTTTAACGTCCAGCAGTTAGACGTAAACTGCTGAGGATTTGTCAGTAGAGGAGGTCCAGGATACCGAGAACCTGATGCCTTGTAAATTAAGCAATCATGGTTAATGGTTAAGTAGGCAAGAAGTAAGAAGTAAGTAAGTAATAAGTAAGTAGTTAATAAGTAGTAAGTAAGTCGTAAGTAAGTAGTAAGTAGTAAGTAGTAATTAGTAAGTAAGTAATTAGTAAGTAATTAGTAAGTAGTAAGTAAGTAGTAAGTAAGAAATTAGTAAGTAGTAGTAAGTAAGTGGTAAGTAAGTAATAAGTAAGTAGTAATTAAGTTGTAAGTAAGCAGTAAGTAAGTAGTAAGTAAGTAGTAAGTAAGTAAGTAAGTAAGTAGTAAGTAAGTAGTAAGTAAGTAGTTAGTAAGTAGTAAGTAAGTAGTAAGTAAGTAGTAAGTAAGTAGTAAGTAAGTAGTAAGTAAGTAGTAAGTAAGTAGTAAGTAAGTAGTAAGTAAGTAGTAAGTAAGTAGTAAGTAAGTAGTAAGTAAGTAGTAAGTAAGTAGTAAGTAAGTAGTAAGTAAGTAGTAAGTAAGTAGTAAGTAAGTAGTAAGTAAGTAGTAAGTAAGTAGTAAGTAAGTAGTAAGTAAGTAGTAAGTAAGTAGTAGTAGTAAGTAGTAAGTAAGTAGTAAGTAAGTAGTAAGTAAGTAGTAGTAAGTAAGTAGTAAGTAAGTAGTAAGTAAGTAGTAAGTAAGTAGTAAGTAAGTAGTAAGTAAGTGGTAAGTAAGTAGTAAGTACGTAGGTAGTAAGTAAGTAGTAAGTAAGTTGTAATTATTTAGTAAGTAAATAGTAAGTATGTAGTAAGTAAATGTCACGAGTCTAATAAAGCCTTTTAAATAATTTCAAAACAGAGCCTTATTATTTCGATAGAGCACGTCCGAAACAGTATTACCATAGATATTAGAAATTTCCACAAAGATATAGAGAATCATCTTGTTTCTCATGTATATTAATGTATTTTCTACATTTTACCTCTCTCTCTCACTACTTTCTAAAACATCTATGTAGAAAAAAGAATTGACGTCACCAAAAGCAGAGCCTCAAAGGAAAAATAAAAAGGATAAAAAAACTGAACGTTTCACTCCTTTACAGTCAGATTAAGTCATAAATTTATCTATCCGAGAAGATTATCAAAACGATTATTTTTACAGAATACAGTTTAAAATAAAAAAAGTAATTACGCTGAAAGCTAAAAGAAAAGAAGCTTTAATTACTATAATATTAAGTACAAGTGTCTTGAAAAATAAAACACAGCTTCAAGATTAGCACTTATTTTTGAAATATTAGGAATTAAGTATTGTATAAAAGCTTATTTTAAAGATGAGGTAATTATTATTTTTACATTATTTCAGATACTACTACTACTACTTTTCCTTATGGTGCATAGGGCACTGCATTGGTACACCAAGTGCAGTGTCTCTTGATAATTTTATTACATGAATGAAGGATGATCAGTCCTACTCTTCAGTACCAGTCCAAGGTATCACATATGAAATATTAATATGAAAATCACAAGTAAATACATATTTCATGTTGACCCTGTACGGGAATCGAAACTGCGACCTCGTGCACGGTAGCCAAATGCGCTACCACTATGCGGAATTCCGATATTGGTTTGTGTTTGGAAATTAAGTTGAAAACATAGCTAACGTTCGTTCGATGAATAAAAATTCTTAAACATACTTTGGATAGTTATTATTGCATCTGGCATTGACTCCTATTTTCTATCTTTTCCACCTTTTGCTTAGGAAAAGTGGTGTTATCGTTAGTTGTCAATGTTACTGCAATCCCTTTTTTTGCACCAATAATAATTTAACAAAAGTTGAAGCAAGAAAAGTATGCCAGTAGCTCAATCACAGATGACTATCGACGTGCTAATAAGCGACGTGATAACGATTTCTCACCATGGATGTTTAACGTTTTCGCGATCACAATGGAACATCCGTTAAAAAAGTTATCGATCGGGGATTATTAATTACCGCTTTAAAAATGGAAAATACGCCAAAACTGTACGTAAAGTAAAATAATTTATTTTAATAGAGTTTTAATTGTTTGTGCACAATTTATCATGCCATTTATTTGCTTTAAATCTATTTGAGAAAGCAATAAAACGAAACATTTGTCAAAGTATGCCTTTCATCTATGGTGCTTGGCAACGCGACCGTGATATGAACGTATGTTCATTGTGATCGGTCAAATGCTTAGCACGTTTTTAAGTACGTTGACAATCATCTGTGATTGAGCTACAGGATAGAGTGGTGTGTGGTTTTTATCCTCTCTGCCTACCTCTTCGGAGAAATGCCGTGATGGTTTGTTAGTTAGTTACATAGTTTGATAATTATTAATTATTTGTTAAGAACGCTTGTTAAGTTGTTTTCTCTCAGCAGCGCAGAGAACAGGGTTGTGTTAATACGCTTCGGGAGCTTGGGATGTAAATGTAGCCATTTTGGTTTTCCTTTTCATTTTGTCATATATGTAGACGACTTCTGTCTCTCGACTCCACTTTGCCCGTGGATTTTTGCCGCATCTGTATGTCAGCATTTAGGATAATTCTCTACTCAATTTATTTTGAAATTTTGCAGTATTTCAAAGTGCTTTATTTATTTATTTACGGACATTGCGTCCATTTAAACACTATTACATGTATGCATGAGAAAAAGTAACAAGTAGGGTGAAACAATATTAAAATACACGAAGCTAGGACAAAACTATGGACACTCAAGATAACATCGGGTCTAATTCAGTGAATGTTTTTAAAAAAAATATTTAAAGTGCACTGAAAAATACCTTTAAAAATGGTTGCAAGTGCAAATGCAGGAGCATAACAATAATTTCATAAATGTTATTATTTAATTGTTAAATTATTTTATTGGCAATAGGCGTTATGCCGAGACAGAGTGGTGTGGCGTTCTATCTTCTCTCCCTTCTTTTTCTGAGAAATGGGGTGATGGTTAGTATGTTTAATTACCGCAGTCTTACATTATTTTTTTTTGTAACCGCCTATATATATAATTATGTAACTACTAATATTACAATACACCTCGGCTTACATAGTGAAAATTATTTTATATGCTTGTGATTTCACTGATAATCATACCAAACTTCTGCGGTTAAAAAACAAACCCTCAGCATATGAAAGTATGCAATAAATATACTTTTATTTAAGTTCGGTTATTTACTTGATCTTCACATAGATTATCAGATATAAATCTGCACGGTTTGATTTCGTACCTCAAATTTAATGTTAAAACGTTTGGCCTCCATTTTGGTTAAAGTTCACTCGAGCGGAAATCCTGAAAACAGGATGGAGTTCCGGCTGCAACTGACCTATACAAAGAGCCCGCAACTTTTGACCCCCGGAGTCAAAACCCTAATGGTTTCAGGTGAATTTAATAACAATAAAGTAATATTCATTTTAACAATCTACATTATTAATTTTAACTATGTATCTACTGTCATCCAGCGAAGGCGTTTCGGCTGGCTAGGCCATATACTACACATGCCTCCCGAGAGCCTTAACCATTCTTGCCTATTTTACAAGGCATCAGGTTCTCGACGTCCTGGTCGTCCACTGTTGACAGTTCGTCGGCAGTTTGCGTCAGAGCTGCGGGACGTGGACTTGACTTGGGAGGACGCACGGGAGCTGGCGGCCGATCTCTTGGCCTGGAGGCAGTTTGTGGATTCCATATTCACAAAAAACATAACATTTTTCACTTTCCCATATTATTTACAACTGGACGTATCCACTAAATAATGATCGGGGTAGAAACTAACATCCCTACCGCTGTTAATTTGGGCCGACTCTGGTTGGTTTGGGTGATGGAAACAAAGACAATTATCATACATAAGCCGAGACAGTGGTAGGGGTACAATGAAAGAATTTGTTCGCGTACATAATCGTAAATCCATCCGTATTTTTATCACAATAACAATCTTAAAATTGCGGTTTGGCTTGTTGAAATAATCGGTAAAGTTGGCTGGACTGAAAAAAGACTCAATAGTCTTTAAAGCAGTCTAGAGAAAGGGTGGGGCTTACATTGGACATATCCACTAGTAATGCCATGTTACAGCACCGTACTTAAATAAACTTTTAAGCACAGTTCTTAAAGGGTTAAACAAATGTAATTTACTGAAACGTATTACAAGCAATTCACGTCATTACAACCGTGAAATTACAATTAACACCATTAGATAATTATTTAAATTATCGGTATGGCATTTCGGAACGTAATTTCCCATACTGATCCCAAATATTTCTGATTTTCCGGCAACTAAACCTTTGGTGCAAAGCTTTGCAATTATTACTCTGCTGTTGGTGACCGCTAGTATAGCGCAATTTAATAATTTAATTAAGTACTTGGCGTTAATCTAAGCATCCATTGGAAATACGCACGTAGTAAAATGTATGGAATAGCTAATGAATGGAAGCGAAGCGTGGACGTTTAGGTTCTATTGACAATTTGAGACGATTTGTCGAATCCACAAAAGTTTTGGCTTAGTTTATAAAATAATGATTATCTACAATAATAAAGTAACGGGATCACAACATGATTGTCAATGAAGTATGGAGTTTGTAGTTGGAAAAAAATGGATGATATTAGATTGAATTCTGTTGAAATGTGATCTCACAGGCGAGTGTGTGGTAAAACTATGAATACGTGCACTAATGTCGAAATTCGAGCATAATGCAAGGCTGAGATAAGCATTATCGACAAAATCGAGAAATGCCTTTTGCGATGATTCGATCGTGTGAGCGAGAGTCTGGATGTAAAATATTAAATAAAATGAGAAATATTAGTGTAGATTGATATTATATTATGGCTGAATTGAATTAATAATAATGATAGGATAAGAATAGTTAGGAAAAAAATAAATTAAGCGTAGTGTAAAATATATTAGTCTATGTGAAAAATATATATATATACTAAATAAATATAATAATAACAACAAAAAAAAAATTGACTTGACATGATCAAGTACAGGAAGTACGTGAAATTAGCCGTGTGAAAAGTAGGAATAATCGAAGTGCGTGCATGAGAAGATGCATGAATGTAGAGGAAGCAATAAAAGTGTGCCAGGACAGAGTGGTGTGGCGTTCTATCCTTTCTGCCCGTTCTATCCTATTTCGGAGAAATAGCATGATGGTTAGTGGGTTTTTAAAAAAGTTTTTGGTTTAATTTAGGTATTTATTTCAATGTGATTTTCACAAAATAATATTACGTCATATTTGTGATAACTTGGATTAGCGCTGAAGCGTAAGACTGATCGTTTTGCCTTCATGAAACAGTTATCGCCATAACGTGCATTGGCGCCAATAAGGCAAATAAGACGTAAAAGTAGTTTAATTTTAACACATCATAAGAATGTTAGAAATTAAATAATTTTATAAATGCGCTATCTACTGTCACCGGGAGTTGGGTGATTCGGTACCAGCCGCAAGAGGCATCCCGTGATTATAGTATACAGTACCTATTTAATTTGTCAATGATAATTTAGTGTACTAAACCACAACGTCGTTTCTGCCATTTGTACTCAAATGTGCTTTATTCGTGATTTTTGTTGTCATAACACATACAACGTTTTGATTTGGCACGCTACAAATACGCGTTGTTATAATAAAAAGTGTGTAACTACACATTTATGTAAATAAATTTAGATTGAAATTACGAGCTTGTTTTTAATTAAATACAAAAACATTACAATACATGCTCTTAACTGGGATATTCATCATGTGCTCCTGTATGAGTGAATTATTTGTTTCCAAAATGGAATGAGGGAGCATTTTCTAGAGTTTCTGCAAAATAAATAAACGGTTTGAATTTCCGTTTTATTTTACCGTGGAAGAGTAAAGTAATAAAGTGGGAACAGCCTCTGCAGTGTTTCTCAACGTGTATGTTTTTTGTGCTTTTTGCATAAATTAATTTTCATTTGCCTCATATGTTAAGCCAATGAGTTCTTCCCCAAGATTGAGATTACGAACAAGATACGCCAATGTTCAATAACACTGTACTTGGTGTACTGATGCAGTGCCTTATGCATCATTGGGTGCGGATAAGGGAAAGTAGTAGTAGTAGTAGTAGAAGACAGGCAAATTTATATTTTTACTTTGATCAAACTGCAAAGGTAGATTTTGATTTCGTTCTCCATTGCACTCAGAGTATAAAAATAAAAAGTATTTATTAATTATATAAACAACGATTGTAAGATTTCATAATTTGAAGTCGCTTATATATTCTTCATTTTCCATTCACTTTTTCATTGATTGCCGTATTAAGAAGCAAATGTATACGTTTAGGTCTGTCTTGAAGCGTCGTTAGCGTCACTTGTAAATAAATATCTACAATAACTAGTAAATAAATAAATATAATCAGTCACTAGAAAATAGGACACAAACAACACACTTATCAAGTCCAAAAAAAACTGTTGCGTTGATGTCTATTAATAGACCGCCTTCTCCATCACGAGTTTTCCGTGGTTTTCTCATCATCTTAGGCAGATGAGAAATAGTTCCGTTTGGTCCAAACCAGATATTTCCGATCAAATTAAATAAGGATTTTCAATTTAAAAAAAAAAACAATTTAAATGATACGTCATAAACACGATCAACAATGAATGTAACTCTCATTTTTTTTTTAATTACACAAATCTAGAAAAATATAAAAATAATTGAGTAAAAATGAGTGTTTAGAATACCGCATAGAGCTTAGAGAAAAACTAAATCCGAAAAAAAGAGAGAGAGCAATGATTTTATCATATTAAAAAAAATAAATTAACTAACTAACTAACTAACTAACCATCACGCCATTTCCCCGTAGGGGTGAGCAGAGAGGATAGAATGCCATACCACTCTGTCCTGACAGACTTCCTTTGCTTCCTCTCAATTCATACATCCTCTCATGCACATGCGCTGATTATTCCGACTTTTCACATGACCACTTTCAAGTACTTGACGTACTTGGTCATGCCATCACGGCCTTTCGCGGCTTCTACATCCAGGCACACTTGCATTTAAACTTCTTTAGCCGTTCTTTTCACCACTCATTCGCTCCACATGACCAAACCATCGTCGTAAAAGGCCTTTCTTAATTTTGTCGATAATGCTTATCTCAGCCTTGCACTCTGCTCTAATTCGACATTTTGTACACCTATCATACATAGTCTTTCCACACATTCGCCTGAGGGATCGCAATTCAACAGCATTCAGTCTACTTTCATCCTTCTTTTTTCAACACCACTCTTCACTACCATACATAAGGGTACCAGAACTCCGTTGTGTACTGCCAATTTTGTCTCTTATTAAAAATTATTTAAACTAACTAACCATCACGCCATTTCCCGTAAGGGTAGGCAGAGAGGATAGAACGCCACACCACTCTGTCCTGGCATACTTCTCTTGCTTCCTCCACATTCATACATCTTCTCATGCACATACGCCGATTATTCCGACTTTACATGTCCACTTTCAAGCACTTGACGTACTTGGTCAGCCATGTCTTTCTCGCCTTCCGCGGCTTCTACATCCAGGCGCACACTTGCATTTAAACTTCTTTTAGCCGTTCTTTCATCACTCATTCGCTTCACATGACCAAACCATCGTAAAAGGCCTTTCTTAATTTTTTCGATAATGCTTATCTCAGCCTTGCACTCTGCTCTAATTTCGACATTTGTACACCTATCATACATAGTCTTACCACACATTCGCCTGAGAGATCGCATTTTAACAGCATTCAGTCTACTTTCATCCTTCTTTTTCCAACACCACTCTTCACTACCATACATAAGGGGTGAACCAGAACTCCGTTGTGTACTGTCAATTTTGTTTCTTATTAAAAATTGTTTAGTTCTTTAAAATCTATTCAGCACCAAAATATTTGAGAATCTCCTGTAAAAAGGTAGTCAAACGCAACGTACGACATTTTCTACACTCCGCAGTGCTCGAGCGAACATAACGTACCCCTTAAAAAATATTTCTCTTCAAAAGTGATGTCTTTGGAGAAGTTAAAGCAAACAGACTTATATTTTCACGTGCTAAGTCATACCAAGGGGGCGCACTGTTGAGTACTACTAATTACCTACAACCTACAGCCTTATTTCAAAATACCAACAAGAAAACGGCAACGTAATATTTTAAGAAGTGGGTTTTTTGGAAACACGTCTAAAATGGCTTTATAGCCAAATTTATGTAAGAAATCAAATGCTTTTTGTATGAATTTACATTGTATTTTAAAACTGTAAGAAAATTACATAGTAAATATGGTTAAATTACTAAAACAGAATAATTAATACACAGATTGAAAAAATATAGCCCGTAGAAATCTTGGCACCCAAAGTTAACGATCTTCATGCATTACATGAATACTCTTCTTCTTCTTTTAATTTTGGTTGTAGGTAGGTCGAAACACATCTTATTAAGGATTATGTACGGTATACCACTACTATTATCACTTATCCGCACTTAATAATGCATACGGCACTGCGTCATCACAACAAGAGCAATGAGGAAATCCACTGCTAGCCGGAATTGAATTTTAAAAATGCTTTCGTGTAGACGCGAATATTTAAAAATTTTGAAGTGGGATGAAATATCCCAAAAACGCACGCAAAAATTAATAAAAAAATGTTGAAAATAGCATTCATTTCAAAATCTTAAACAATGACGTCACTCCTTGTATCTAAGTGTAGTGTTTCCGGTTTCCGTTTTTAAACCCCCGTAGCCGCGTTCCATGGCATTTTAATATGGAATACAATATACATACAAGCTTCTATTGCAAAAAAGATGGCCGCCATTCAGTCTCTCTAGAACAGCTGTTAACAGTATATGACAGTTGAGTCGACGGTATATTTTATCGGTGCTTCCCGCGTCAGTTTGCATAGATTTTTGACAGTTTTGTTACTGGCTGGAGAAATACCATGGCCTTAAACAACCCGTTTTATGACGTCACTCCTGCAAAAATGACGCAGTTAGTACATAATTGGTATTTAGCGCGGTATTTGAAATGTGCAACTTTAAAAAATCGTATCTTCATCAATAACTTATAAAAAAATATTAAATATATTTTTTTTGTTTAGTTAAATAGTAAGTTTATAGAAAAAAAATACTTTAGAAAACAGTGGATTCCCTCATTAAACTTATTGATACATAAAGGCAAAATGATGAGGTATGACATATAATATTTTTATTTTTCTCCTTTAAACAAATATTTTATACAACATTTTGGGTGTGTTCAAATACTTGTACATAAAATCTGGATTTATCCCAAGGGAGTAGGTATATATTTCATTTTTATATCCCTTTCCTGGTCTAAAAATAAGTAAAATAAATAAATAAATCTAATTAATGCAGGCGATTACTAGTTATTAATTTAACTCGGTTAGAGTCTTAATTACAAAAATGAAATAATTTGCTAAAAAATACTTGGCTTCAATATCAATGCATAGATGGAGCGAGTTACGCGCTGGTGAATGGTTTTCGATTCGTAACATAAACACAAAATAAAAAATGTTACCTGGTGTGGATATTCGCTAATAAGCGGAATGGAGAATGTTACAGTACGTAAAGTGGCCACTTAACGCAGCCAATGACAGGTCATAAGCCCTGTAAACGCTCGAATATCCACATTCCTGAATTTTGAAAAAAAATCTATTTCATCTCTGCAGGGATATAAAAATAAAATAAATATCTTATAGATATGATTAAATATTATTGTTTTATGTAAGGTTAATATGCCATATAAAATGATTTAAAATCACTTCACTTGGTGAACATGATGCAGTGCCCTATGCACCATTGGGTGCGGAAAAGGGAAAGTAGTTGTAGTAGAAGTAATTTGCCAGAGAAGAAAAAAAATCTTGTATTTGGAAAAAAGTGTATTTTTTTTTGGTATTTTTAAATTTGTGACATACAATTTAAAGTATCTTACATAAGTTGACTACTGAAATAAGTAGGATTTGTCTATTAAATAAAATATTTCAAAAAAATTGGCTAAAAATATAACATTATTTTACAGTTAACACTGTATGTATACAAAGTACGTTCGCGTACGTGTTCCAGTTCCTCACAGAATACGCTTTTACGAAGGTAGTAGCTCATCACGTGCCATCTGAATGAAGCCGCTAAGTCGTCAATACATCCGCCCGGTCGCGCCGGGAGATAGGGCGTCGGCTTCGCGCGCGACTCCTCCACGAATCCAGAATGGAACGCACTCAAGTAGAGGCTGAAGGAATTTACTCACTCGACTGGGGTTTATAATAACGCTGAACTGTCAAAGGCTTTAATTTAAATAACTTGATTATATAAAATTATTTTATAGAATAATAGTCTTCGTGATAATAGCTTAACGGGTTGGTGAACAGAATGCTGCATTACTAATAATTATTAATTTTAACTAGAAAACTTTCATCGTGTTTTGATTCTGTGATTAGTGTTACTTAAGATACACTTATCTCGTGTTTTGAAATAAAACTAAGATTGTAAACATTCTTTAAATATATATATTTTTTTTTAAATGCATTAATCATTTTTTTATATCTCTACAGAGATGAAGAAGCTTTTTTAAAACCAGAGAATATAGGTCTTATGACCTGTCATTGTCGGGGCTAATATTTCCTATTCCGGCCAATGGCGAAAATCCACACAAGCTAATATTTTGATTGTTTGTGTATTCTACGTGTTACAATATCATCCAAGAGCGACTTTTTTATCGTGGGCGTACAATGAAAACCGATTAACTACGTTTTCGCCAAATTTAAAGTATTAATACGATTGATTTAAGATTTTTACCCTTTATCTACAGGTATATTAGGTTTGATAATATCACCACTATTGACTTAGTATCAGAAAATTATAGAGCGAGTAAAAACGTTTATTTTGTAGCATTTTTTTTTTGATCTTTACAAGGAAAAGTAGACTGTTTTAATAAAAATGTTTCATTGATAATAAATAATAATTTAAAAAATGATTTAAATAAACTTGATTTTTAATGAACAACCGAACTTTTAAAATCAATTCAATCAAAACTGTATTTTTGTAGTGAATCTTTTTTTTGTAAACCTACGATATCCAATCTAAGTATCGACAGTGAAGTTAGGTATTTTAACCAATCCCCTACTACGCTATTGGCTGCAAGCTTCCACCAGTTTTACAAAACATTTACAGTTACAACAGAGTTCCGTAGATTTAACTTTCTACTTCTGATAATTCATATTCCAAACTCGTGAATCTAAGCAGTCAAATGGGTATAAAGGGATAGCCAGCAGCTATTTAATGGTAAGCTACAATAATATTGAAGGGCGGAAAAATGCTGATGCAAAATAAGCATTTTTTTAAACTATTTATTTATCATGTCGTATCTATTTTATTTATGTACTGACTAAGTAAAGTGAAACTTTAAAAGGTTTTTGAGATTGAAAATAAATTTACTGTTTACACAAAATGTCTAGACTCTAGACATGAATAAAATAAATTTATCGGTATTAGTCGAATAATGATATTCATTTTTTTACATTAAAGTCACAACGAAAAATTCCTAGGAATCTGATACTTAAATAAAATATGTAAAAAGCATATTTAACGAGGCTAAGGTTTTGATATCTTTTAAAAAACTTTAATAGCCTACGCTTGTTTGTGAGCGATTTTGGCTCCAGCAAAAATAAAATAAATCAACGACGAAAAATAATGTACGCACACAATTTTACAGTAAAACAAAATTAAAGCAATGCATTTCACTTCAAATTTATTTACATATTACATACCCATCTAAATAAGGTCTTGTACATACATTTTACTTGACTTAATCCGAGAAATAGATGGAAAACATTAAAAAATCGTGACGAATTAAATCCATAACTATTTTTTTTTAAATCAGAGTCATCGTCATCTTTATATCCGTTCCCTATGTGGGGCACACGGATTCCACCAACTGACTACAAGACAAGCAATGAGCCGCCAGTTCCCGTCCTCTAAGTCAGCTCTACCCTCTAATTCGGCAGTGGACGTCCTGGACGCCGAGAACCTAAAGCCTTGTAAAATAGGTACGCGTGGTTAAGGCATTCAGGAGGCATACGTAGTATATGGGCCTAGAAAGTGTAGTGTTTTATCAGGACAAAGTATGTTATATTATCAACTTATAGCTGAAGAACTTCTCAAAGATACACAAAAAAAACAAATTCGTCATGCATATGTACGCAGCGAAAAATAAAAGGAAAAATAATAATAAAATAAATAGAGAAGGGAGCGCTAAATGTGTACGGAGACAGGACCAGGGCATGTATAATCCCATGCATTTTAAATAGACTGCCTGAAGAAAAAATACTAAATAAATAGAAAAAAAGAAGACGAAACAAGCATTAAACAAATATTTTGTAAACCTTATTTTTCAAATAAATTTATTTAAAGTTTAAAAATTCAACGGTTCACCCTCCCATTTTGATCTCTCATATGTAAAATGGAGTTAACTAAAATTTTGTTGGATTTCATTAAGTTTTAGGGGTCGCTACCAGGCTTTAAATTTCATAAAAAATGTTTTAATTCAATATAATTTTCATTAGTAATTTTTAATATTATAAAAAAACTTTATCTCACTTAACACTTTATTTTTATGCCAGGAAAACTCCAATCTAACCACACAACCCCTCCCTTCACTCTAGACCAACCCCCCCCCCTCTCCAAATGTGTTGACATTAGAGTAGAGTAGAGTAGAGTGTAGGCAAAACATAGCTGAAAATATAAAAAAGATTTTGACACTGATGTTTCATTAACTGTGCACTGGCACGAAAAGATGTTAGAAGATATCACAGGCCATGAAGTTGTTGACCGACTTCCAGTTTTAGTTTCTGGCAAAGGGGTGGATCAGCTTCTCTGCATTCCAAAACTTGAGTCTGCTGAAGGTGAAAATATTGCATCATCCCTCCTTTCATGGGGGTTTACTCAATAAAGTAAAGAGTATGAGTTTTGACACAACCGTATCTAATACTGGGTCTCGAAAAGGGATTGTATTCTACTTGAGCAGAAAATGGATAAAGAAATGCTCTGGCTAGCATGTAGGAATCACACTATGGAAATTATGCTGGAATCAGTTGTTCAAAATGAATTGGGCCTTCATCTGGACAGATAAATAATTATTAAAAAAATTTCAGAAAAACTGGCAATTAATCAATAAAAGAAGAGTATACGACGTTAGAAACTGATAAATAATCTATTGAAAAGCTCCAAGATGTGAAAGATTAAATAATCAATTTTGCTAAAAAACAATTGACAGAATATCAGCCCAGAGATGATTACAAGGAACTCTTGCAACTAAGCATTGTATTTTTGGGAGTAGAACTAGAAAACGGCGTGTCATTTAAAAGTTCACGTTGGATGGCAAAGTCTATATACTCTCTGAAAATATTCTTGTTTCGAGAACAATTCAGATTGACAAAACATGAGGAAAAAGGTTTGCGAGAAATCTGTATTTTTACAGTCTTAATCTACATTAAGTATTGGTTCCAAGCTCTATCCGCTTGTTCAGCCCCAAGAAACGACTTTGAACTCCTCAAAGATTTAAAGAAGTATGAGGATGTAAACCCTGTCATAGCTAGAAAAGCAATAAATAAAGTATGTGGCCATTTATGGTATGTCTCAGAGGAACTTATCGCCTTATCATTTTTTGACGACAAAGTGGGAAATGAAACTAAGAAGAAAATGGTGGAAGCTCTAAAAAAAAAAAGGAGCTGATTTTTGCTCAAAAATAATTAATGTAGACATTGAAAACATTGGTAATAAAAATCTAGAAGATTTTGTCACTAGTCCAAATCCTTTGCCAAACGATTCTTTTCTATTAACGGATTAAGCTCCGATTTTCTCAAGAAAAAAGTTGAAGACTGTATCAAAGACAAGGAAATATATTCAAAGTAAGGAGATAGTAACAAAATTTAAGGAAGTCAATGAAACAGCAGAGAGAGGGGTGTCTTAATCCAAGAGTACAACAAAACACTGTCCCTAGATGAAGACCAGAAGCAGTATATTTTGCTTCTTGTGAAGTCCTTCAGACAAAAGTTCCCGAACTACAAAAAAGCAACTTTGCTGTCTGCATAATGAGTTTTTTACGTGTCAATTGTGCATCAAAATCTTTTGAGGACTCTAAAACAAACTAATTAAAGCTTATATTAATTCTGTAATAAGTTTTTGAAAAATTGTGACAGTTAAAGAAATTTTGTAAAAATCTGTGTTTTTTGTCTAATTTTCCTCTTGTTTGTTCACATCCCGAAAGTAAATTGTAACACATATATGATACAAAATTAGCTTTGGGTAACATATATGGACCTTAAAACCTCATTTTAGTTTTTATTATGTAAAAAAATAAAATTTTATGATAAATACATTTTTTTTTAAATAATCACTTTTTGGGAAAATGTTAGATTTTTAAATCTTTAGTAGCGACCTTTAAATTTTTTCTCAAAAAATTTCAAAAAATTAATTTAAGTTTCTCTTATTAGGTAGAACAAAATGGGAGGGTGAACCAAGAGAAAAGAAACAAAAAAAAATTTTGGGTCTTTTAAGCATCACCCTAGTATGTATGTTTAAAAAAACCATAATGTAATAGAGAGCAAATCCCTGCTTTAAAACTTTAAGCAGTTTAGCGGGATTTAACTTTAAACATAATAATAAATGAATAGTAAAAAAATAATTTAAAAATTAAAAATAAGATGACAAAAAAGATCTGGTTGCTGTGTCTTTTGCCTCATCTCTTTATTCAATTGTATTAAATTAAACCGCCGCACAGTTTAGTAATTCTCTTTGAGACACCTATAATTTAAAAATTAAAAATAAGATGACAAAAAAGATCTGGTTGCTAATGCTTAAAAAAGTTTAGATAAGTATTGGGTTTTAAATTTACAGGAATAAAAATAGATAAAAAGTAAAAAGAAAATATTGAATTACCTCTTACGTGGCCTGGCAGAACAGGTCTGATAGATTTAGATAAACGCCTCCACAAAGCGCTTCCTAAAGTGGTTTGGTCAACCCTAGTCATTTATCTCCGGAAACTAGCGCGGTATGTTGCTGGAAAATTCTATTTTCTATACTCTTGCTGTTCAGGGATATGCTCTGACATTTAGATAATTAAACCAACCGAGTTTTATATTATTAAACATTAACAAAACATGAAAGGCTTTGTACTTATTGTTTTGTTATTAATATGTTTGAACCTCCATATTTGAGCACTTAAAACATGTGACGTGATATTCACAAAATTCGCAGCAAGCGATGACATAAGAAATGGGTTAGTTTTGTAAGTATAGCACGTACTAAAAATATTATAGGAACAATTTGACATCTCAACAGAGTTCAAATACTTGTAGACAAAAACTGGATTTCACCCATTACGGGCTAATAATTACAATTTGATATGTTAATAATTGATTGAGTTGAGACTGTTGAGATGTCAATTTGTAATTATAAGCCCGTAATGGGTGAAATCCAGTTTTTGTCTACAAGTATTTGGACACACTCAAAATGTTGTTTATATTGTAGGAAGGCTACGGCAGCGATTATAGCAATAACAGTGAAGAAGTGAAAAATCTTTTTTTTAAATTAATGTCGGAACACCAATGTATAAATTTTAATATTGTAGATTGGATTTTTTCGATCCTTCGCTGTTGAAGCTATCGTTGCTCAAACTTTGGGCTGCTGTAAGTAAACTGACAAGCTTACTTCAAAATAACAGTTAACAAAATAACGTAACATAATCCTAAAAGATACGACACGCCTTTGAAACAGTTATATAATACCTGTACAATGTACATCGTTGTTTTTAGTTCCGCTACGCTATGTTTATTCCTTCTGTGCTACGCTATGCTACGCTTGTCCTGTGTCAAGTATCCTACGCCATACAGCAGACACCTGAACCTTCATCCCTTGAAAGGAGATAAGGGGTGTTTTCATTTCCACTTAGACGAGAGATAATATTGTGATTTAGCACAAGTGAATATTTTGCACGCAACATTATAATAAGGGAAATTTTCAATAAAGATATACTTAAAGCGGAGACTTCAAACAAATAGATAATGTTTAAAAAATATGTTTTTACAAGCATAAATAAAACACAAAAAAAAAAACTCAATCGAATTTATTTATTTGTAAACATATATTTAATCTAACTATTATTACATATTTTAATAAAAAAAAAACATTTAGGGTTCTTATATATAAGTATTAATGGCTTCTTTTAAGACGTTTTGACTATAGTAATGATAATCTTCGAAGAAAAATAGAGTAAATAATTAATGATATTATTGATATCCCAACAGAGACAGAGAAACTCTGGAAATGAATGTGGGTTATCTAGGCGTTTACAGGGCTTATGACCTGTCATTGGCTGGGTTAAGTGGCCACTTGATGTACTACAACATTCCCCATTCCGCCCATCATCTGACAACCATATATGAGAAATTTTTGCAACTACCATATATATTGAGTTGGTACAGAAGTATCCACATTTTAGTAGGTTTTTCGACAGTTTTAAATATTTTTTTCTCTCTAGTGACATCTGTTGAGAAGATTGTTAAGCTTTTTATGGCAATCTATCTTTAATTGGGATATCAATAATATCTTATATCAGCCCATCATGGGTATAATCCAGTAATTTGTCTGCAAGTATTTGTATACGTTCAAAATGTTGTTACATAATTCATATTACAAATCTGTCAAAGTGCGATTTTCTGAGTCTCTTTCTATACAAATAAAACTTGGAGTTTTCTTTTGTATCATAATTTATTGAAAGGTGTTCTTGTACATAAATCTTAACTATCACAATAAGGTCATTTTTGTTAAGCGTAAAATTGCAAATGTAGGTAAACAGAGTTAATGGTTGGTGCCTTGAAATCGATAGTGGAAAATAAGAACTTATCGAAAGAAGCAAAATTGGCAGTACACAACGGAGTTCTGGTACCAACCTTTATGTATGGCAGTGAAGAAGGATGAAAGTAGACGGAATGCTGTTTAAATGCGATCTCTCAGGCGAATGTGTGGTAAGACTATGTATGATAGGTGTACAAATGTCGAAATTAGAGCAGAGTTCAAGGCTGAGATAAGCATTTTCGACAAAATTAAGAAAGGGCTTTTACGATGGTTAGGTCATGTGGAGCGAATGGGTGATGAAAGAATGGCTAAAAGAAGTTTAAATGCAAGTGCGCCTGGATGTAGAAGCCGCGGAAGGCCGAGAAAGACATGGCTAAGTACGTCAAGTACTTGAAAGTGGTCATGTGAAAAGTCGGAATAATCGGCGTATGTGCATGAGAAGATGTATGAATGTAGAGGAAGCAAAGGAAGTCTGTCAGGACAGAGTGGTATGGCGTTCTATCCTCTCTGCCTACCCCTACGGAGAAATGGCATGATGGTTAGTTAGTTAGTTAGTTGGGTATTTCTCAGGATTCAACTCCAATAAAAGTACGAAATCACGAAAAATGCTATTTACAACTCTATTATATAAAAACCAATTTACTGAAGGGTCTTCAATGCAATCAAAAATTTTATATTCACTCTATAACAAGTATTCAAAAACGTTTTGTGAAAATTCCCCGTATTTTTACTCGCTGGAAATCCATAACACGTAATTACAAAAAACCTGTCGCGATATATTTCCCGGTATTTTCTTTCAGGAAAACTTAAATGGTAATGTGTTTTCCTTTCACACACTTACGGAGTAGGATATTAATGTCCTGATGATATATCAGGGTGGTACCGTCATAAGAAAGAGACGCGTAATTAACATGTCGAAATTGAAAAAATGCCATTCACAGGTTTCAGTTCATTTTCGTGCGTCTACTTGAAAGGGAAAGAGTAAAAAATAAATAAAATCTACTTGAAAAAGAGATATTTAAAGACAAAAATTTTACTGCAATAATTAACATCTCAACAGAGATGAGAAGTTTGGAAGGAAATACGGATATCTGTTGGCATTGTGCTATTTTACTGCATATATACAGGATCCGATAATTAGCATGCATGGATTTTAATTAATAATGGGAGTGGAAAATGTTATAATAAATCAAATTAATACTAACCCAAGCCAATGATGGTCATTAGTCTGCTTAAATGCCTGAATATCTATATTCCCTAGAATTAAGCGTGTTAGAAAGCAGCAAAAAAAAAAATAGGAGCGTAATGCGATTTAAAACCTACGAGATAACTTTACGGGAGTCTGCGATTCTACTTATATACTACTACTCTCCCTTATCCGCACTCAATGGTACGTAGGGCACTACATTGGTAGGTACTTGCTTTGTTTTTTTTTTACGAATATAATCTAAAAATTCTTAAATATTCATTTAACCATCTCAACAGATCAGAAGGCCCAATAATATAGGGAAATCAATAAAAATTATTAATATCTTTAAGAAATTTAAATTTAAACTAAAAAAGCACATTTATTTCAAACAACTATAATCACTATCTTTTCCTTACTAAATGTTTTTTTTTGCATATCTAGTACCTAGATTTTTTTTAAATTTACCTTACAATGATTACTACTTATATTTTATCTTATTGTACTTTTACCTATTTACTTATACTATTTACTTACTTACTTACTATACCTTATACTACCTTTATTTACCTTACTATTATCACTAATTATATTATGTATTTTTAGCGTAACCTCCCTCACCAAGCACAAGAGCTTGTCTTTTTTATTGGTGAGGTATAGCGTTATGATTATTTTGTATAGTTATTGTGTTATTAAACTTTTGTAAATTCGATAATGTATTAAATAAAAAAAAAAAAATCTCAAGTTGTAAAATGGACTCATTATTTAATGCATCAAGAATTTTTTCATTTCTACAGTGTAATTGAATAAAAATCGTAATATACGCTTTCCTTGCTTATGACGGCCGGATAGCCTGCGGCCATAAGAATGTTGAAATATTAAGTAATGGGGGTTTATAATACTGCGTCCCATATCCCATATACATATACCATATCCCTGCTCAGGCTGGCCTGGCTTGAAACTTTGCCAAAACTGGTTTCATACATTGTCCCGCAATTTTTTGTACTGTATATATATGTATGTACATATTATCACGACAGCTACATCTTTTGGGCTCTCAAAATATGTCATGGATTCTTCCTATTGCTTATATTAAATGGTACATATATCACTGTAATGATAGGATTATGTACCTACTAAAACCGAGTCTTAATATACCAAAAACTATGCTTCCAACAATAAATCTTTGATAATAATATAACCTTTAATTGACCGAACACACTTAGATTTGAACTGAACCCAAAAAATTAATGACACTTCAACTCCGCCAAAACTTCCAACTCCGCCAGACGCGTATTCAGTATTTCTTTAACCGCCGGCCGAGTCGGACGTTCAGAAAACATTCCGAAATGCCTTCCTGTGTAGTGAAACCGTGTAAAAACCGTACGGATAAAATTAACAAAAAAGATGGTGTAACTTTCCACATGTAAGTGTTTATTTATATTTGTTTACATAGCCTAAAATAATTATTATTCAAAGAAAGTTTTCTTCTAAAATAATAGCCAACAGCCCATCCACAAGAAAAAAAAAAGTCATTTTAGATGCATGGTAAAATTCATGAACGCTCCTCGTAAGGAACGGGTTAGTATTGTATACTGTTACTGTTACCCTATATATAGCCCATACCTTTTGCGGTGTGTGGGCGGATGCTTGCCGGCAGTCGAAGGGCTCTGATAGGTCAACCCGTGTAAGTGTATTGGTAAGAATTAAAGGTGCGGAATCTTCGTGTCATTACTTTTTCTAAATAATTTACTCTGCAAGGCAGATCTAAGTGTATTTTAAATCAATGCTATTAGATTGTCAATATTCACTGTGTTATAAAAAGAAAGCGTTTGTAATTCGTGTACTATAAAATCAATTTTCTTCCTACAAAATTATTTTGTACGTTCGGCACATTCTATTGTATTTTATTTTATAAATGGCAAAGCACCCGATGTCGAGTGATACATGCCTGTATTGCCATCATATAGGTAGTTACAGTTAAAGGATTGTGATAATATATTAATACAATAGTGATTATTGTCACCATACGAAAAGGTGTATCTGATTCGGTAAATATTTCATCACAAAGTAGTAATCAAGTTGTTAAGAATCACAGCTAGCGGCTGTGCAATCAATGCACTTGTATTTTTAAGGAAATAGCATCTACTGAAATTATGTAAACAACTATTGTCAGTTTCGAGAAGGGATACGATTGAAAAATGAATTTGAGATTTTTAATGAATTACACGTTTTTATATTATGTTTTTTTAGATGTCTTGTCATTGCACTGTTAATTTCTGGACAATTCAGGGAAAGGAGGTGCTGTTCACTGAGTGGAGTTCGGATATTCAAGCGCTATACAATTTCAATTACTGAGTTGATACCGTAATCTCTCGTTTATAGCTCAATGTTTGATTTGTCACTCTACCCACCGCCATTAGACGGTTGTAGGGCCACAATCCACACATTAAAATACTTAGCACATTACGGTAGTCTCCGAATCGTTAATAATCCCATGTGAAAATTGTGCAAAGTGCCGGAGACGTCCGAATGCTTACGGGAAATACCGAGCTGCCTCCGTAGGACCTTCGCAAAATTTCCCTCACAGTATTAAACCGACTTTTGCTCCGCTACTATCGCCAAGGGATGAAAAACGCTCAAGTTTACCCCTTTTTACCCGCTTTCGGAAGTTTTTCTTGCTGAATACAAGTTTCAAATCAGAATAATTAGTTTGTACTCTAAGAATTAAGGATTGTTTCAGTGTTGTTTCCGCGGATTTGTGAAAAGTTTCCAACAAACTTTTTAAAGTATTTCCTTATTAACGTATTTCGCGTGAGAAACAGTAATTTGAATTTAATTTACAGTTTTATGAACAAAAGGTTGAATTAAGTGTTGAGTGAATCTTTGTGCTTTTGGAGAGTGTAAATAAGGGTAAGTTAGAAATGTTCTTTATGTTTTTGATGACAGTTTTATTAATGTGAAAATAAACCCGAGAACAATATAATAAAAAGGTCGTAAACTTTTATAATTAAATGTGAATAAGACTAAAATTTCTTTTCCTAATTATGATGTTAATGGACTACAGACAGGTAATTATATTTGACTTGTTTTACTATCCTCGTTGCATTTTTTCTGTGCATTAGTCTTGATAGTCTAGCATGTATTAACAATTAACATTGATTAACATTTGAGTTGATTTCTGTCGAAAAAAATATTAATAATAATATCGAAAAAAATATAAGTGACGAAAAATACATTACCTACCTACATATATTAAACTATAATATCCTCGAAATTTTACAATTTTTTGACGTATGTTTTGATTTTTGAGTGTGAGCTGTTTGTGAATATGCCAATAATAATTACTATTACTGCTACTTCCCCTTATCCGCACCCAATAGCGCAAAGGCAAAATAATCAGTCTTACGATTCGTTATCCAAGGATCACACATGAAATGTTAATATGAAAAAATATCTATTACACGTGATTCTAACTAATTTCTAGGGGAAAAAATCAAAGCATAACATTTTTAAAGTAGGTATAAGATTGAAAAAATATCCAGATTGGCAAAAATTAGGTGTGTTAATATTAAATATATATAAATTTTAAAATAAATAAATAACGGGAGTTCCTCTTTGTGGTATTTTTCAGAATAATTTAAAGCAAGTAAAGTGAAATAAAAACCATTAATAACTTATTATTATCATCATTATTAGGAACACATCAAATTCTTGGGAATCAGGAAGCATTTTTTTATTTAATCATTTATTTAATCTTTCTTTCCATTTTGTTTGCGCCACAACATTGTCCCATGCTTTAAGTACCTACCTTTAGAGCAAAACTTTTTTTTTTTAACCTCAGTTCTCCTCTTAATGTTTTCTTTATCGCAACACTTTGAACGTGTTTATTACGAACGCTTTTATTTTTTCCTCAACTTTCATCGCGTTTTCGATCAAAAACACGGTATTAAAAAAATAAACATGCAGCCAATCTTTTATTCTTCACACGCGACTTGGTTTTAAAAAAAACTTTCCGTGAAGGAAGTATGTATAATTATTTCTTCAACGCCTTGATTATACCTTGAAAGAAAACGAACTGTAGACTCCAATAATACACTTTGTATGGGATAGAAAACTGTACAGTTTCTGTGCAGTTTGCAAACTTTCCCGTAT
This sequence comes from Micrasema minimum, assembly GCA_022494985.1. Taxonomy (NCBI): domain Eukaryota; kingdom Metazoa; phylum Arthropoda; class Insecta; order Trichoptera; family Brachycentridae; genus Micrasema; species Micrasema minimum. Next base: position 45,352 of record JAGVSP010001005.1, read on the forward strand.
AAAGCGAAAACTGTATGGAATATTGAATGGTCGGCCCAACGACGTTTCGCTGACCTGACAGTTAATGTGTGTTTTGTGTAAACGTTTAAGTAGATACGGATATTATACTGAATTCTTTTAAAAACGTAAAAAATCAAATAACATATTATTTACATTATTAGCCATATTAACAATTTCCTCTGTGCAAACATACATAATAAATAACTTACGATCACGCTTAATAAATATGTATGTCTTTTGATAAACTGTACACTTTTCTGAACAAGAAACTGCACAGTTTTTGGTCCCGTATAAACTGCGCTCAAGAAAAGCGTGTTAGTTATAATTTTTGAAAAAAAAGTTTTATTTTAATATTTGCAGATATTATGACAATTCTTCATAACAAGTGTACCAACGCTAGAAAAAAATCTTGTTTTGTCCTATATTCATAACAAGGGACCAAGATAGTAACAGTTTTATTTTTAGCTAAATAAAAGCTGGTACGCTAATTCCCTTATTTTCATGTGATTTTATTTTGTTACCTCCACCTTTAATTATCCCCAAAAATTTGACGCGTATTACGGTATTCGGTAAATCACCAAAGTGATTTTACCGATTACCGTCATACGCGTCACAATCTCGACATATCCGTTGGTGATCGCAATGCGTAAGTGTGTGTTTGCATAGCCTTATTATTTAATGTGTGTTTATTTCTATGAAAAATAATTAATTACAAGAAAAATAAGACGATACCAACACGCTTCTTACTGATATCTTATGAAAAAATCATTGTTTTAGTTCTAAATTATATGGACTAATCCAGGGAACTACGTTTGTATGATGAAATGAAGTGGGTGCACTGATCACATTTCCTTTAAGACGCAAGGCTCATAAACATGTTTTTAAATAACCTGAAAACGTAAATACGTAATTGGCAGATATAGATATCAAATACTAGGTGAAATGGGGAATGTTGCAATACATCATGTGGCCACTTAATTCAGCCACTAACAGGTCACAAGCCCTATAAACGCCTAGATATCCATATTCCCTTCCAAACTTCTCGTCTCTGTTGGGATGTCAATTGAATCGCTATGTGACCGAAGAGATATATTTGATTTTATGTTGCTTTACAAAATTGTTATTTTTTTTTTTCCATTGACTGTGTTGAGTTGATTGAATTGATAAATTTTTGAGTTCAACAGAGAGCTACGAGGTACAAATGCTTTGTTCCAAAAAAGAAAAAACCCATACTAATATGCATTTACCATAGTTTAAGAAATAGGCTAGCAATTATTGGCAACAAACTAGGTGATACCATCGATATCTTTTACACTAATGAAATGCATATATAAAACATAATCTTGCAAATACTTCCTTAAATAAATATTTACATACTCTGAACATAAGATAACAAACAATCCATTACATTGCTTCTTACTGACATTACTGTTTTATCACCGAACAAGTGATCCTTGCTCGATGGCTGTGCATAGTTTTTTAAAAATATTTTTTTGTTTTTATCTTAAAATTATATTATGTATGCTGGTACTATTACATTTTATTATGTATGTAAACATTGATTTGGTATTGATACTTACATTTTGTTTTGTTAAAGCCCCATGGACGTGAATAAATAAATAAATAAATATAAATAGGGTATTTTTATATTTGTGTGTCACTAACCTAACAATAAAAGTCTGTTTTATCAGTCATTTTTAGTGTTTAATTAATTCCATTAAGTTTTGATATAATATAACTTCAGTCAAAACTGGAACAAAGTGACGGAATTTAATGGGTCTTCCTCGGCTTCTAAGTTGACAATACCTGTATTAGTTGGACCTGAAACTCAAATACTAAAATCGTTTTATTAATTCCGCGTAGACAAGTTCCTCGTGCAATTTGCGAACTTTAAGCCGCCCACAAGCAAATGATTATGTAAATTAATTTTGACTTAAACTTTCTCGTAGGGTTTTTTTAAATAAATCGCCACACACGCATCAAAGCCCAATACATCATTATAGCATTCATTCATTCTACGTAATTTAATTTGATCGATTAGACTTAGTATCCGTGTAAAACATATATATAATTTGGATTTAACTCATTTTGATACATCGGAATGGATTTAACTAGTACTGATTAAATTCATTCCTGGATTTAACCAGTTTGGATCTAATCTGTCATTGAATGTCTGTGTCAGGGTTGTCACTGTTACGAAGTAAATAAGTAAAACGAACGAAGTAAGTAAATAAAAACTATTCATTTTAAGTGTTCAAAACATATGTATTACAATAAAAATCTTAAACAAAATCAATCACTTCCTCCATGTTACATCTTTCACAGTCATAAGAGTCCGACTACCGTTGAATGCAAACTGTCGGCCATTTTAAAAAATGCGCCACAATGATTGGCTGTAACGGATGTTACCAACTTTGATAAAAAGCTCTGAGTGGATGTTGCCGATTTTGAAATAAAATCAAACTTCTGACAACAATTACTATGGTATAACATTGGATTTTCCCATTTTTGAAATAAGCGTTCTATGTAAAACTAAATTTTGAATTGTGTTTCCACAATAAACGTTTTTTACCAATTTTTGGATTTTAACCAATTCTGATATACCACCGACACATATATACATAGGCCATAGAGAGAAAGAAAAAACTAAATCATATCGAAAAAACAAGAGAATAACAGGAAAGGATGGGATTAGAAGAAAAGAAATGATAGGATAGGAAACTACTACTGCTGCTTTCCCTTATCCGCACCCAATGGTGCATTGGTACCCAAGTGCAAAGTATCTTGGATAATTTTATTACACATGAAGGTAGGGATGATCTGTCTTACGCTTCAGTACCAGTCCAAGGTATCATACATGAAATATTAACATGAAAATCACATGTAAATAATTATTACGTTATGATTTCATTAGGAACAGTAAAAGTAATGTGTAATTAAATATGTTGAAATAACAAGTTTTCATATTTATGACGTAAAACCAATTAAACTTGTTAAATAATCTCTGTTTTCCGTTTACATTATAAATATTTATATTGCTATTATTCAATTTTCTATTGATGAAATGCAATCGACGAACAATGTTCGTTCAAAAGGCTTAAAATAATAATTTGCATCACTGAATATTTATCAGTTTACATCGAACGCTCCTTTTGTCAACATATTTGTTGTTTTTTTTTGCTTCTGACGTTATTTTAAAGTACAATAATAGCACCACGGCAAAGTAACCCAAATTAACACTAAAACCACAACATTTTAATCGTGCGAAATATATTATGCTGTCACAAACTAGATTTTACCCTGAGAACTTGTATTCAATATTATTTCTTATATCTCAACCGAGATGGGAGTTTTGACTCAAAAAAACTCAGATACGATATAATTATAGAATACAAATCAATTCTCGGGACTCATTTTAAATTTGAAATTGTAATTAGATTTTTGCCTCAAGTGGATACTATAGAGAAGGTCTGAGTATATGGAGAGGAGGGGAGAAGTCTCAGGGGCGTACTACATCTAGAATTCTAGACAATGACGTAATTCCTAGTTCCTAATAGTTAATTTATCAATTTACCTTGTAAGATATGGCCTTGCAGACGCAGATATAGAGAGCATACTAACTAACTAACTAACTAACCATCACGCCATTTTCCCCGTAGGGGTAGGCAGAGAGGATAGAACGCCATACACACTCTATCCTGACAGACTTCCTTTGCTTCATTCATACATCTCCTCATGCACATACGCCGATTATTCCGACTTTTCACATGACCACTTTCAAGTACTTGACGTACTTGGTCAAGCCATGTCTTTCTCGGGCCTTCCGCGGCTTCTGCATCCAGGCACACTTGCATTTTAACTTTCTTTAGCCGTTCTTTCATCACTAATTCGCTCCACATGACCAAACCATCGTAAAGGCCCTTTCTTAATTTTGTCGATACGCTATAACGAAACCCGCGACTGCTTCTCCATACAAACGTAGACTTCTATTTTCTCCCTAGAATGTAGCACTAAACGACTAAACAAATATACTTACGTAGATATCGACAAGTAGCGTGCATCGTCTTATTTTTTTGGAATTTTGTTTGTTAAAGGAGAAAAATATTTTTTTGGTTAATCAGATAATACAAACACGTTTCTGGTTAATATCTAAATCTGTTAAAAAATCCCAACTCTAAGGCTAAATTCCTAATTCCTGGGAGGAAATCAAGGACTTTAATTATGGAAAAGCGGCCACGGTTTACATTACAGCGTAAGCTCTTACTTAAATGTGATTATTGTAAGCATAATAAAAATAGTAAAAACGATTACCATAATCAAAATCTGTTTATATTTCTAATCAGGGGCTAGGATTCTCCAACCGTCTATGCGCTTGGTAGCAGCAAGATCTAGCCTCTTTTTGTACAGCGCTCTTGAACCAATTTTTCGCGAAAACAGCGATTTATAAATTATCCGAATAAAAGATAAATAAATAAATACACTAAAAGCATTTTGAGTAGTGCAATAATATGATTATTTAAAGTTTTTGCTCAAGCCTGGCTACAGGTAGTCAGTAAAAAATATCATGTCTCTATTTTGTGAAATATGTTTTTCACTCATTATTTGTGTTGATGCAATGTTTGAATAAAACTTAAAGTCGCAGAATGAGTTCTATAACTCATGGGAATACCATATTACGTGAAAATGAAACCTAGTTTTCTAAGAAACCCCATGGTTAGGGCACGTTTTGTACAAACGCAATCTTCGATCTCTAATTTATAGTGAAAATACACTAAAATTATAAGGCCAAAGGCAGGGGAAAATATCATAGTTTCATGTGACGAATTGGCTTGAAGTTACACCAAACAAAGGGTTAAACCAACAGCAAAGATTTTAGTCTTTAAAATGGATTCAGAATATGTACTACAATGAAAACCCACCCTTTCCCTAGACTACTTTATAGACTATTGAGTCTTTTTTCAGTCCAGCCAACTCTACAAATTTTTTCAACAAGCTAAACGGGTTTTTTCAGATGGTTAGTGTAATAAAAATAAGGATGAATTTACGATTATGTACGCGAACAAATGCTTTCATTGTATCCCTACCACTGTCTCGGCTTATGTATTATAATTGTCATTGTTTCCATCACCCAAACCGACCAGAGTCGGCCCAAATTAACAGTAGTAGGGTATGTTAGTTTCTACCCCGATCATTATTTATTAGTAATTACAACCACCCGTGTGGAGACCGGTATCCCCGCCTCGCCAGGCCCCCCATCCCAGACATCCACCGTGCATCCGCGGTCAGGGTCTCAATGGAGGGGTGATAAGGAAAAAGAGGGGAGGGGACAGAACGCATGTGTGCATCTCACACTCGCTTCCTATCATCCTATCTGGCAGACACTATTTCATACGTCCGCGGCCCCTGCCGTACCTTATCACAATACCTATCCAAAGACCATCCTATCCTTACAAAAGACACAATATGTACTCGTGTGTGGCTGGCAGTTTCAGTGGATACAGTTACAATCGTTTCTGTTTTTCTAAGTAACCCATCTTTCTTACAAGTCTGCGCACGCCCCTGGCTAGATTCACCTTTAGGACCTCAGCAGATGTTTGCTTAATACGAGCCGAAGGACAGTGAAATCCAGCTCTGGAATGAAATAACTGAGAAATTCGATATTATTACCATCGAATGGATATTTTTATGTTTATACTGGTTTTATATAGTGAAAAGATGAAATTTTCTCGTCCAATTGTAACATTTATTTGAACATTAGCATTTTTATTGGATTTAGCGGCGCGGCGTGTTACAAATACTGCGTAGGTACTTTGATCATTTTCTGTGTTTTATACCAACACTGCCACGTCACATCGTACCCACAGAATAAAAGTGACACAAATGAAATATACTTTCAAGAGAGAGATTTTTTTGTTTAAATAGCGTTTTTCAAATTTTTTATTTTACTTTTAATTTTTTTATTTAAAAATAAATATTTGAACTCTTATAGATAATATATGATGTATTCAAGTATCTCGATTTCGGGATGATTTCAAAGAGTGGGAAATTACTGTGCCAGAAAGCAGAAAACAAGTTGTGCTGGAGTGGACTCGAACCTAGAGATTCTAATTAAAAGTTCAATTATTTTTATTTATAACAACCTTTTCTTTCAAGTTGCATGACCTAATGCATACAATATTTTTACATTATATTTATAATAAAAAAACAGTAGATACAACAGAGAAAACAACTTAAAAATATTAATGTGTGATACCTTGGACTGGTATTGAAGCGTATGACTGATCATCCTACCTTGATGTAACAAAATTATCAAGATAAGCTGAACTTGGTGTAACAATGCAGTGCCCTATGCACCATTGGTGTGCGGATAAGGGAGAGTAGTAGGACATACTTACCTTTTGAAAAAAATTGGGAAATCGCAAAAAATGTTTGTTTGATTTTAGTACAATTTTAATAAAACAGGAGTTTTTAAAATTTTATTTCTCGACACAGGAAAGAGATAAAAAAGGTTTCTTTTACAGAAATATGACAATTGGTGTAAACTATAATGTCAAATTGGATAATGGTCAATATGGAACTTAACGGTGATACATTTAGTAAGAATACGAGGTTAGGTAATCATATCGCCAATAACAGTGTTTCAACAAAATGTCTGAAAGAAATTAATAAATAACAAAGTATAATTACATTTCATATAAAACAACAATTGCAAAATATGGTTTCGACAAATTAGGACTTATTGCAGTTTACTATGCAGTATTATTCGGGGTGTGATGTTTTAGTAAAAGAACATTTAAAACTTCACAAACTCGAACTTTGTGCAAGCCTAAGGCCGCTTAGTTTATTATTGACATAAAGTACAGTTTGCTACTAACCATAATTTCGCACTAGGCCTTTTTGGCCTTTCTGTCCACATGCGGTAATTTGCTCACCTGCGGTAAATGGCCCACATGCGGCGTTTTACCCACCTTTACCCACTTTTGCCTTTTCGTCCATGTTTTCCCTGCATCCTACGTTCTTATTGAATATTACCGTACGCTACTGATCAATATATAAATTATGAACTTTGGGAGTTTAAATGGAAGTCTTAAATTTGAAAATAAACTTGTACTAAGTTACATTGATTCTTTCCACATGGGTATGGCAATAAATCGAAATTAATTGATCGGAAATTCTTTTTGACAAAATTTGGTAAACTAACACAATACTTTTATTCTTAACAACATTTTGAACGTATACAAATACTTGTAGTCAAATTACTGGATTATACCCGGGCTGAAATCAGATATTATTGATATCCCAACAGAGACAGAGAAACTCTTAGATTTTGAAGAAAAAAAGCTTAGATTTTGTAGACAAATAAAGCTTAAGTAGCCGAAATTGGTGAAAAATAAAGCTTAGGCAGCTGATATTGGTGAGCAATAAAGCTTAGGCAGCTGATATTGGTGAGAAATAAAGCTTAGGCAGCTGATATTGGTGAGAAATAAAGCTTAGGCAGCTGATATTAGTGAGAAATAAAGCTTAGGTAGCTGATATTGGTGAGAAATAAAGCCTAGGCAGCTGATATTGGTGAGAAATAAAGCTTAGGCAGCTGATATTGGATATCCAGTTATAGAAATATTTTATTTACGACAATGCGTTAAAATTTGCAGTAAAAACATAAATTTTATTGAATTTATTAAGTTATGGTAGAATTTGCTAGACCGCAGCCAAAATTTAAGAACGTACTGCCAAGTAAGTTTAAGTTTATAGCCGATTTGGAATTATTGCGTACGAGGATTTTTATACTTATACAATATTCAAATATTCAATGCGTTATGAAAATTTCAAATTATCATTTGATTAATAATTTAATTTCTAAATAAACTCTCAACCTTGCATAAATATTATACTTACAAACTGCGAAAATATTTTTAAAAATTAAGAAAAGCTTAAATAAAATAAATAATTAAAAATATTTAGAAACAATGTTTTTCTTCACACTCGTGAAATATGAATATGAAAATCACATATAAATAAATATTTCATGTTGATCCCTTACGGGAATTGAACCCGCAACCTCATGCAGGGTAGCCAAATGCACTACCACTATGCTACTTGGGACTGATACTGGAGCATAAGAATGATCATCTTTCATTTAATTAAAAATTATCATACTTCTTTCAAATTGGTCTATCAATGCAGTGCCCTATGCACCATAAGGTGCGGATTCGTAGTAGTTTGTGGTCCATACTAGAGTTGAAAGATCGTATCTCGCTTATTAATTAATCAATTAAACAACATTAAACACCAACGTTCTCCTGTTTTTTCTATATATTTTCTGGAGTCGAATGTGTAATAATATTACGTTTTAATCTGAGCTTGAAAAAAATTTTTTTTTTCTAATAAAAGCTCTCCTTAGTACAACAGATAAAATAAAATTGCACAAATTCATATTAAAGTGCTGTTTTTGATTTTGTTTTCTTTATGGAAAGTATCAATTTGGCTACATACATGATATTTGATAACAATTTGCAAAAATTAATCGAAAAAAAAAAAACAGCTTCGTACTCGATTTTTTCGAAAACTATGGGTCAAATCCAAAAACTTTAATTCACAAAATTGACTACAAATATGACGTAGGTTCAATAGTTTCCGTAGTCCGCTTGTTCATCAAATTTTGTTACAGCATGGATAAACACATAAAAACGTTACAATGTATTCTTAATAAGGTGTATAAGAAAATAACAATGAAGATTATGAACCCTCTTGCGTACATAATAAATCAATGTAATTCCTCATTTCATAGTCTATATTAGATACATAATCCTGTGGAGCCTATAGAATGCGTTCAGGGAGCACTGAATGCCATAAAATAAGCCGTTTATCATAATGTCCCATATTAGGCCCGATACTGCACAGGCCCGATACAATCGTCGGGCGACATACGACGGAGAGGTCTCACGAGGGCATTGTGGAAATCTAAATAGGACTTTAGCTATCCCGGAATAGGATATCGTCGCCTTAGAGCCAACCTACATTTAAAAATATCTACATATATTTTCGTCAGTATAAATTTTAAAAATTGGTTATCGAGAAGGGTTGGTGCCGGAAACAGAGTTAATGGTGCCTTGAAATCGATAGCGATAGTGGTTAATAAGAACTTATCAAAAGAAGCGAAATTGGCAGTACACAACGGAGTTCTGGTACCAACCCTTATGTATGGTAGTGAAGCGTGGTGTTGGAAAAAAGGATGAAAGTAGACTGAATGCTGTTGAAATGCGATCTATGTGTGGTAAGACTATGTATGATAGGTGTACAAATGTCGAAAGTAGAGCAGAGTGCAAGGCTGAGATAAGCATTATCGACAAAATTAAGAAATGGCTTTTACGATGGTTTGGTCATGTGGAGCGAATGAGTGATGAAAGAACGGCTAAAAAAAGTTTAAATGCAAGTGTGCCTGGATGAAAAAGCCGCGGAAGTCCGAGAAAGACATGGCATGACCGAGTCGGGGAAATGGCGTGATGGTTAGTTAGTTAGTTAGGTTAGTTATCAAAATTTAAATAAATTGGTTGACACTAGAATACACTTTTGTTTTTGACTAAAAACCGGTGTCATCGCTTCCGCGGCATCATTAGACTGTCAACCAATATTTTAAATTTTATATTCCACCAAGAAATTTCATTTAAAAATCTAAGCCCTAAAATCTTACATAATACATATTTGAATACTTGCATGGTCCATGCAACATCTTCCGCTTGAAGTTTACTTATTTTTTTAATTATTATTTATACAAATCCTGATGAACCGTGTGTGTCTCCGTAAAACCGGTTGTTCAGGTGTTTTTAATAAATAAGTAGTTTAATAACAAAAGTGGGTATTAATTTCCTAATTTGGAAACTAACATATTGGAGTGCTACTAACATGAGTTAATTACTGTTATAAATAACATAAATTACCTATTCCTAAACTAGGCTTTTTTTAAGGAAGATGTAAGTGTATTACATACTCTGTTTCATGTCCAAGGGGGGTGGGATTCAATCTTTCCAAATCTCTTTATTCATGATTCTTTCTCATACACATACATTAAGTTTTATTAATCTTTCATAAAAAAGTTCATTTACATATTGTATCTATACACGTGCTCACTATTTTTATAAGCCTTTCGCGGCTTGTAAAGGGGGGTAGACTTCTATCGACCATGCGCTAGCGTTCGTGCAAGAATGAATCGCTCCATCTGACCTTACCATCGTTTTAAAGCCCTCTTACACTATATTGTCAATCATTATTATCTAAGTATGTATGACTCATGCTCATATTTTTTATATAATGTATTAAAATCGGCTATAAAAATCCCAATGGTCCATGCGATTGCCGTAGCTGCAAGTGTTGTGACCTAGCTCCTCTTTATTGTTTTACAGCGCTCTTGAGGCAGACTTCTCAGCAAAAATAAAGCGCCTTATTAAAATCATTCCTTAATAATTAAACAGCAACCAAACATGTGACAGAACAGTATAAATTGGTGCAAAGACTATGACAGTTAGATTTAAATGTTGGACACACTCAAAGTCAGGATCGGGTATCTACTTTCTGTGAATGTTGAACTCTTGATAGACTTACACCGAACAAGTCCAGAATCCCGTCTTGAGTTTTCAATACGACACAATCGAGACAAGGGGCATGAAAACTGTAGTTAGTTTGTGATTGACTAAAGGAACAGCACGTCATTATTTCGTTGTAACACTACGGACTGAATACAGATAAGTCCCACGCGAGTCATAAAGATGGAAACTCGATCATGCCAAATTAGCCAATGAATTCAATAACAGAGACAGAGAGAACTCTGGAAACGAATGTGGTTATCTAGGCGTTTAATGGGGCTTTATGACCTGTCATTGGCTGGGTTAAGTTGGCCACTTGATGTATTACAACATTCCCCATTCCGCCCATCATCTGACAAACCATATAATGACAAATTTTTGAAACTTCTATACGAGTATGTTGAGTTTGTACAGAAGAATCCACATGCGAGTTGGTTTTTTCGACAGATTTTTTAATATTTTTTACCCTATAGTGACATCTGTTGAGAAGATAGTTAAGCATTTTTTTGGCTAAATCTAACTTTATTGGTGTGTAACGCAATAATACAAAATGGAATAATAATCGATTTCATGTAATGCTCACACATATCTCGTTATATGAAAACTTCGTTTGAAAACTCAAAAACCATAACCATGGTAACAATGCGTGCACGACTATCGTCTGGAACGAAATTGAAACCTTTGCCACTTTCAAATCACTTGTTTCTACTTGATTATGGTCTTCTTGGCCTTCCGGTCTGTACCATCCAGCACAGTCGCGTATCATATTTTTTTTGCCTCGTTCTTTTATCATCCATTCGCTCTACTATGACCGAATCATCGTAAAAGACCTTTCTTTATTTTTGTCGATATGCTTATCTAGTTGCTTCTGCTTAATTTCGGACATTAGTGGCATCCTATCATACATAGGTTTACAAACATTTGCCTGAAAGATTCGATTTTTCAACAGCATTCAATCTTACTTTCGTCTTCTTTTTCCTACTCCATACTTTGCTTTCATACATTTATGGGTTTGTACCAGAATCCATTTATGAACTGCCCATTTTAGCTCTTTGATAAGCACTTATAAGATACTTGAATTATAATTATTTTGGGGATCTTTTATTTACGGTTTTTAAAGCATTTCAGATAATACCCGTTTTTTTCACCACATTTTTTTTTTAAAACTCCCAGTTTTGAATCCGGGTTTTGAGCAAAAAAAAAACCCCGTAAGTACCGACACAATGAGAAAACTCAAATATCCTCCGCAGGAAAAAATTTTGAAATGGGAAAAGTTCGAGAAATATTGAACGCCCTAATTTACAATTTATTACCACCTGGGATTTGATGGTGCTGGGGGTAGACTCGCAAAAACAAACATTCTTTGATATTTAAAAAAAAAACCTATTTATGACTATTCCATTGTTGAAATTTCTGATTGTGGGAAAAAAGAATTTGCTAATAAATTTAAAAACAACATTTGATTGTCCAAATACTTTAAAAAAAACGGGTTTTACCCCTTTGGCAACAAATTAAAATTTACAATCAACAGGACGAAAGTTTGGGAAGGGAAAAATGGTATCTAGGCGTTTACAGTCATCGGGAAAATCATCTTCAGGGGTTTCCTGTTGGTAAAAAATTCGGGAAGAATTCACTTGCAACATAAAGGTTTTTCAAAATGCTACAATTTTTTTAATGGTGTTAACAGGAAGCGTCGCGCCATTTCACTTATTTAAACAAATTCTGTAATTGGGGAACATGGGTATCAAAATAGTGAAAGGGGAATGTGTATACATCAATGGGCCCTACCCCCCAAGACAGGAAAAGCCCTTAAA
>JAGVSP010001006.1:0-51843 GCA_022494985.1 Micrasema minimum
TAATAATCATGATTAACTGCAACAAGGTGTCGGTCGATAAGGGAGAGAAAAAAATCTAAAGAATAATTTTCTAGACCATTGTTATTAGAGATTTAAAAGAGGTATTCATATAGTAAAGAACAATCGTTAATTACCTATGCAAACCTTTGCCTATATAAAAGTAAAATAAAGAAAATAATACAAACATAATTCTATTATTGTTTATTCTTAAAAAGTTATTAGGTGTGCGGTGGATTGAATTTGTAAGGAACACAGAGGTGAGGCAACGGACGCAGCAACCCTGTCATCCGGAGAAGGCGTTTCGGCTGACTGGGCCATATACTACGTATGCCTCATGAGAGCCTTCACCTAAGCTTAACCACTAACCATGCTTGCCTGTTTTACCAGGCATCAGGTTCTCGGCGTTCTGGACGTACAGTGTTAACAATTCGTCGACAGATTGCGTCAGAGCTGCGGGACGTGGACCTGACTTGGAAGGATGCACGGGATCTGGCTGCCAATCGCTTTGTTTGGAGTCAGTCTGAGGAATCCATATGCTCCACATAGGGAGTGGATTTGGATTGATGATGGTGATGAAGTTATTTATATTATATTTTTCAATACATCTTGTAAAAATAAAAACTAAGCATTTTACCTTCACCTCCTGTAATAAATCTTCAAATCAAATTGCATCCAATTAGGGGTAGATGCGTAATGTGATTGTACCAATTTATATTATATCTAATACGGTGTGTTCCATGAGGGTCGTCGCACCAACCCCTATATTGATATGCAGCTAGGTAAAGCAGGCGTTCTATCCACCACTTGCCACGTAGTTGTATTAATCAAACTACTCGAACCAACCCCTGAAGCGCTGTTTTGATTTAGACTAAGTACAATGTTAATTATGTAATCTGTAAACGAATACAGGTACAAGATATTAGGATATTTGGTTCATGTAAACTCTGTTGCAGAAATAGCGAAATGTAAACACCCAATAAATTTGTCAATATCCTACCATACGATTATTATTTACATTGTTATTTAATTGTAGATTTAAAAATTTTCAGTAGCTTTTTGTCAAGAAATGAAAAGAATCTGACGGTTGATATTTTTTTATACATTTTGCCACTTAAATTAAACGGGCTATAATCCCGATTACAGGAAATAACACCTCCTTTCCCCCCTGCATTGAATATGATTTACTTTGTTATGATTTTAAAAAACTTTGGGTAAATGGGTTTGGTATATAAATAAAAACAAAATGTATCGCGTATCGAACGTACCTACACAATTAAAAATTTTGATTTTATGAAAATTAAAATAAATTTAGATAATATTTTACTTACGTAGTTTAATGTGGAGCGTATGGACTTCACAATCTGCCTCCAAGCTGAGCGCTCGGCTGCCAGTTCCCGTAAATTTTTCTAAGTCAGGTCTACGTCCCGTAGTACTGATGTAAACTGCTAACGAATGCAGAATTGCAAATTAAAACACCTGCAAACCGTTTTAAAAACCTACGGTATTTTAAGTTAAATACATAATTTAAAAAATTATACATCTGGATATGTATTGTTATCATCTATATTAGTGTTGTTAAAATATTCATAAGATACAGGTATATAAACGAATATCGTGTTTTTGAGAAGCAATCAATGTTCAATAAAAATCCAAACTGAGGCAATCTCGGCGGGTAATTTCCCAATTTTGGGCACGAGAACTAATCCAAACAGTGGCAACCGGGTGTCGTATTAAAAAATCCTCCTTCAATAAGTCCCCTTCTAAAAAATTTTTTAAGTCGAATTAATTTTTAGCAAATATTTCTTGTATTTTATTGTTTTATAGTGCCATTTATAGCTGAGAAGTCAGATAATCGAAACTAAATTTCTGATAAAATAAGAGTAGAATAAAAACTGGCAAGCTACATTATTTTCTTAATATTAATATGCTCCTTACTTACCACCACCTTTAGTTTTTCTAAAAAAAAGCCAAAAATTAGGGTTTCCGGTTTTTTATAGAACTCATACATTTTCAAAAATCCGTCACGGTATTTCCCCACAAAATAGTTTAAAGTATATGTTTGTATTTTTTTTTAAGCATTTTGACTACCAATAAATTTGGAGAGTTATATTAAAAAAACAAAATTTTTAACGTTGTTCTCAGGTGGAGCCTCAACGTATAGATAATACATGAAAGCCCCACCCTTTCCCTAGACTGCTTTAAAGACTATTGAGTCTTTTTTCAGTCCAGCCAACTCTACGATTTTTTCAACAAGCTAAACTGCGATTTTTAGATTGTTGGTGTCATAAAAATACGGATGAATTTACGATTATGTACGCGAACAAATGCTTGCATTGTACCCCTACCACCGTCTCAGCCTCAAAGAATAATTTTAAACGAGCGTTTAGTATTTAAAATGTTTCCAAAAAGCTAAATTTTATCTAAAGTAAATTTTCAGTAGGTGACGCGCGACGCCGACGTGTAGTAGGAGGATTTGTAAATACGCAGCCAGGTCACACAATATCGAGGCGGGAGGCAAGTTAGTACGGGTGACGTAATAGCCAAACCAATAGTTATCAATAACCCGTAGCTAATGCCCAATCAATTATTGTTTGTCCTCGGGGTGTAATCAGTTGCAGGTAATTTACGGATCAGTTATTGGGACTTTTTCCCTCCTGTTCCGAACCATTTTCTTTTCAATTCAAAACGCTGGAAATTCCAATTAGTAAGGGTAATGAATTTTATTCCGATTTGCAGGCCAGGTATTTTTCGCGAAATTCTTATTGTAAAAAAAAATATAAAAATATTGCACGATATATTTTATATAATTGAATTCGTCCTTATAAGTACATAAATTCACTAATTTAAAAAAAAATTGTCGTGAATAATCAGGTTAATCTGTTGTCACTTATTCTACCTTTTTATTACAATTTTGCAATTCGATGCACAAGACACCGCATAGGCACGGCACACAAATGGTTTTGTATGGAAAAATATATATATTTATTCAATTTTTCTTTATTTTTCTTGTTTTTCCTTTACTGTTTTTTTAATCATATTGTCGACTTCTACTAATATCTATTTTACTTATTTCTACACTAATAGTCTCAATATTCGTCATACCACAGAAATACTTATACTAACACTAACTATTTTAACTTTATTCTATTCCACATAATACCTAATACTATTTCTGCTTCTATCTTGGCACGCGTTAGCCTATTTAGCTAGAAGCCGCACGTACCTATTATTTAAGTTTATATTATATACGTTCAATGTAAATGTAAAATTTAAATTGTAATCATGGAATTGAGCCTAAAGATGCAAAAATTACTGCAAAGATTACTAAGTAAAACGTAAATCGTAAGTTAAAAAAATAAAGTAATTGTTGAAATAAAAAAAATTCTTAAGGCTTGATTTTTACTAACATACCTACTTATTTAATTTTTTTATTAAATCTTTTATTGTTTTGTATTGTATATATAAACGTTGGGTTATTAAATCTGATTTTTATGTGTTATTCCAAAGAAAATAACTCAAGTTTCAAGTTCTCAGACTCTCAAAGATCAACATTTTCATTTAAGGAAAATATGTCGTAAGTTTTCAAAGTACCCGTATTATTTTGATGTAGAAATATTAAGAACTTTCGAAGAATTTATTCTGCATTCATCAAACACAATGAACTCTTTGCAGTAGGAGCTGTATTAATGAAAACGTAACGACTAGAAAATCAGGGTTATTATAAAGACTGAGAAATGAAAAGATCAGGAAGATTCCATTCTTTTCTACGCTTTAGAAACGAGATCGTGCAGTGCGCTTCAGTTATCAAAGCTATTATTCCCATCGCAGGACTTTAGATTTTTTTATAAGATCAAAAGTGATTCATTAATAAAAGAATAGGTTTTTTACTTTTCAAATATTTTAGCAAAGCAACAAATATGTTAGGACTTTTAAACATAAGTATTGTATTTGTAGTTTAATATTTTTACACACGGTGAAACCAAGCAGTAGTACTTAACTAAATAAAACGCATTATTTTGGCGTAGATAACTTTGTAAACATTTAACGATGTCAAATTGGTTAATTTAAAAACATATTTAGTTTTCGTCCATCAAATCAATATTTTTTTTTTTTCCACAATGCCAATCGGTTATTTAATCTAAGAACGTTCTTAATGCTTCAATGTATGTGAGTACATTTTTCTTCGAATAATATGTACATATATACAAAAAATATATAAATATTATCTTAATCATAATAAAATTAGTACTCCTATCAAATACAAGTAATTATTATTTCTTAAAGATAATGTTGCACCTGCGGGGGTTGCAAGCAAGAAGGGGTGTTTTTTTTCTTCTTTAAGGGTCGTCACGTTCAGCAAAGCCTTCTATACAGGAGTTGATAAAAGCGAACCCCTGGGTAAAGAATGCCGTTACTAGGTTCTTAATGCTTTAGAGTTAAATGAAGAATTTGTCGTTTTATTTACTAAACTCTTTTTAGCCAATGAGGTGCTGGGATAGCTCGCACGTTTGTTTTTTTACACCTTCTAGATCAATAAAATGTAGCCTTAATGCTGAAGTAATTTGAATTCTTTTTATTAAAAGTCTCGATGTAAAAGTACGATCATGATCACCAAAAAGGGTAATTTCAAACAGAATAATGTTTTTTTTTATATTCCTGCTTTAATCAGCCTCTTTTATTTTGTCACAAGTGGCTTAGTATTTATATGAAGCTTGCAATAATAGGATAAATATACAAAAAAGGCCAGGAAAGTTATTAAATTCTACAATACATTATAGAAAGACACATTATCTACTAATTTGCATTATAATAACAATCATGTTAAATTAAAATACTGCAGAGTTGGAGAATTTTTACAAGGACATAAAATTACATTATTATTACGTGTACTTACCTAGTTTTTTTTCATGTAAATTCTTAGTTTCTCATTTTTATTGGTTGGTTTCATTCATTTTCAAACCTGTCCTTTACATTTTTTGTGATCAAAGATTTTCATATGATAAAAAAACAACCGAGGTTCGATTCGGCAAGAAACCTGGCCTAACTGTTTCTCGTACGCGTCGGACGGGATCTCATAAAACCCTTATCAAGTGAAAGTCATAGTATGTAATGTTATACCACTCGTATACAAAGGGCTCGCCTGTCATATAGACAGAGATCTTGGAACTAAAAACCTGGAACATTGATTGCGGGTACAGACCTAGCGTGTGCATATTTTTTCTGATACCTGGGAGACTATTTGGTCTATGTTAACTTTGTTCCACTACTGGGATGATTGCTTTTTGAATAGAATTCACTACGCATAAAAAAGGCGATTCGCTTTATCGTGTAATTCTATCTTTGTGGTAACTTGGCGCAAAGTTTACGGTTTTTTATTATCTCGCACGAGGGACCTTTCTACGAATCCTAATTTTCGCGCTGAAAAAAAAGGAATAATATACCACTATCTTTTGAATGCCATTATTTGTTTGGTGAAGTGTTTTCTCTCGATAGCTGTAAAATTAAAACATTTTTAAATATTTATGTGCTAACCATGCTTGCGGCGAGCAAATAACAATACTCGCAATTCTCAAAATTTAACCTTACCGTTATGCCCGCAAACGTACATACAACTAGACTTGGCGGTTTCCAACGCTCGCTACAGCGTATATTTCGCTATAACCCTTAAATATTTTACGTATATTACGAGGCCATAACACGCAAAGGAGGCTTCAACCAGTATGCTTGATTACCAATTGTGTCATATATGTTTGTTGTAACTACACACGCCTTGGTTATTTATCATAATTCCTTGTTTATCCAGATTTTTATGGAAATCGCTGAAGAATGTCGTAAATGTGTCACGTGGCACGAATATTTCTTCATACTAACTGTACTAAGCGATTATAAAAATAGAAAAGGCATTAAATACCAAAATTTATAGTATAACGTTAGACATGTTTATTTTTTTAGTATGTAGGTACATTTTATGAATGATTCAAATATTACCTATACTACTACTACTACTACTTTCCCCTATCCGCACCCAATGGTGCATAGGGCTCCGCATTTGTACACCATTGGTATCACCTATATATAAAAATAATTATATCGGTGGTGTTTGATTTGAATTATATTTTCTTAGATACTAAATTTTTATTTGTCTTGTAAAACGAATTAAACGAGAATGGAGGTAACATCCGATCATTAAAATTTTATTTTCCGAAAAGTAAATACAATCTATACCTTTCACACTGAGTTTAGGTACGAGTTAAGAATTTTAAATTATTGGCTCTATAAGTTTTACGATTCCTAAATGTCAAATAACTCCAGAAAATGTCTTACACAAGCCGTAAACTTTGATGATGATTACCTCCGCTTGATCCACTTTTCATTTCGATCAAATTTAAAGCACTCAGTTATAAACATCACAGTTTACAGGGCTCCATTAGAGTTGTTTACGGGGGAATTCTTCAAATTTATCATTTTACTACTGAATATTTATTTATTTACATAAAAATATTTTATTCCAATATTGATAAAGAAATTTGTCCTCACTGGGATAACCCGTTATTTTATTATTAAATATTATCTCATACAGTCCTCTTATTCAAAACCTTTATCGTTAATATTATCCATCCATCTCACGCTCTAAACTGAAACAATTTACACAATACCCTATATGGACTGCAACACAGGTTCAGACAAACCATTTCCACCGTGTAAATAGTAATGTATTTTTATTTATATGTACATACAGTTTTAGAATTTTGTTTGCAAGAGCATGTATTGTGTATTTTAATTTTGTATTTTGAACATGTATGAGTTGCAGCAGGTAACTCAATAGGACACATTATTATTTTGTATTACTTTACATAAATATATATTAATTGAATAAAACGAAGCACTCGTCTTTCGTTTCGGTGGTTGTGGTAAGCGCACGGAAACAATACAACATCGTATTCCGATACTTTCATCTTCTTCCACTTTGTGTTAATCTTCTGGGACCGCACTGGGGGTCACCACTTGCAGCACACCCATTAGACAGAGTTGCGTTGTCATGTAAAATTTATGCAACGGTGCCTTATTCAACGCCCGTCGAGGGTCGCTTTATGCGAACTTTAAAAGCATGACAAGAACGATTTAGTATGGCCAAAGTTTTGCGCGTTTTGGACTGGGTTCGCCATTCATGACTTCGCGACATCGCACCGCCACTGTTGTGGCTGTTATTTGAATTACTGGAGATGTAAAAGAAAGATGGTAACACAATTTATTTACTTGTTCGTTTGCTTTTTATACCACGGGATTTAACTATTCATTTAGTTTATTAGTAAACAGACGACGATTATTACTTTGCAAAATAACAAAATTTAACCGTCAGAGTATTTTATTTTAACTTCACATTAATTAATTAATTATAAATTACCTCCGTGGCTTCTGGAGAAAGTATTTTTGTAGATTTTTTCACCAAATAGAAAGTGTCACTGTAATTTCTAATTTCATTGAGTCTGAGATTAGAATATTTTGGAATAAGAAAAGGAGTCATGGATGGTCCTACCTTGAGTCGATAACCTAGGATGTTTGACGCATTGATTTTTGGTTTTTATTGCAATCGCTGCTGCGAGGCGGGAACAAAATGCAAAAAAAGAGTACTGATGTGACACTGACACTATTGATGCATGGTCAATTAAGAACTGAACTATTCTCTTCTTTCTTGTTGTAAACGTAGTAACCAAAGGATAGGTTAAAGGTGGAAGGAAATGAATTTATAAGTAGATAGCTAGGAATATCGAAAGAATGCTGTTTTCTTCAAAACTGTGGGTCAAGGGAATTTGGTTTTTTTAAATTTTTGTTTCTCATAAGTTTGAAACTCTCTTATTTATTTTATGGAAAATATATGTTTTGTACGATAGTGTCATTGTCGTTTAATGAATTCCTAATACCACAAAAGATATACACATAAAGATCACAAAAATCACGTTTATTTCATGAAAAGAATTCCCCAAAATTCTAGCACGTCCAGAAGTGTTAATATTTTTGTAATTCAACACAACCATAACTGCTGTCAAACTTTGCATGGAGTGTTCAGAGAAACGGTAAGAGCGTTGGGAGAAAACATTGAAAAGTCTTAAGAACCATGGAGGAAACATAATTTCATTTGACATGACAGGCGCCTCGTGCTCTACAATATAAAAGCCGATTTATGTCGATAACATCACAAAATGGTGAACCGTTTTTCGGATAATAAAATGGGTTTGCACGCATTTTACAAACCCTTCAAATCTTATCGGGTTATATACAAACTGCGACTGAAGATTTTCTTGACACATTTTACAAAATTGTGTGCCTAACTTATCAAACACCGTAATGAGCAATTTTTTTTTTGGGACCTTGACTCATATCAATTATTTATTTTTAGTGCTTTCACACAAACATCATGTATAGATTACGCAGAGAACATCATAGTCTAAGCTTAAATCGAGAGGCGCACAGTTTACACCCGCGCTGTGCAAGTAGGTTTGCGTATAAACAGTATTCTAATTGACCTGTATCGTACATACTCATACATTGTGCTCTATATGATGAAAAATTTATCATTCAGTTAAAAGCCAGACAGCAAAATCATAATTTTTTAACTATACATAATAATTTCGCTTACGCTTAACAAAAATGTTATATGTATGTAAAAAAAGCCTTCCATGATCCAACTTCGTTGGGTAGGTATTGTATCTAAGTAAATGAATCGTTAAACACAAGTATCTGATCAGCTATGTAAAAATCTAGTTTGTAAATAAATACTTGCTTAAAATGAATTAAATATTTGAGGAATGAAAAGGTATTGGCAAATTTTTTTATATTCAGAATTTCGTGCGCTGTCAAAAAAAACGCGATCACTTTCACCAATAATTTTCGCGTTTCAAATTCGCAATATTTTTATTCCGTAAGTTCCGAAGGCTTCTAGTATAGGGGTGAAATATAAAATCTTCAGGCCTACCTATGTCGGCCTTATTAATGCAAAAATCGTTTAATAAAGACCAGGCGGGTGCGTCAGCGCCTCTTGACAGTTCGAAAAGGAAAATTTAAAAGTAATATCGACGGAATATAATATACTTTGTTCATTTCACGCGATAAGCAGATGGCAGATGCTCCGTACCAGCCGAGGCCGGGACAAGGGTATTCGAAATAAGGAAATCTGACATGACGTCATAAAATATATGAATTACATTGACAGTTTTCCAGAAACAAAAAAGTGAAAGATATAAGTATTTTTACTTGAACGCGGGGTTTAATGCCGTCAGTTATATTCCTCCACATTGTTATGTAATGGTTTCAAGTAAGTACACAATTCATATTTTAAAATGTTATACACACAGATCTATATGTAAGTACAATAAATAGATATTAATATTACAAGGCTAAATAAATTTCCGAGTATATAACACAGCACCAATTAAGTACACAACACAATATCTCAAATAAATTTCCGAGGATATCAAGAGTGCGGAAACAAGTTTTTGAAATGTTTATGCTGTGTTTATGTTGTATTGTGGAACGTGTGTGGAGTGTGGTGTAAGTGTTGTGAAATAGGTTCTGAATATTTAAGCGCAGGAGACAACAATGAGTCGGTTATCATTATAATAATAACAAATTAGCGTTACTCTGCTTCCGCTTATTGCATATCGAGATGATACACTCATCATCATCATACCATATCCGCTCCCTATAAGGAGCATATGGAATCCACAAACTGCCTCCAGGCCAAGCGATCGGCCGCCAGCTCCCGTGCATCCTCCCAAATCAAGTCCACGTCCCGCAGCTCTGACGCAAACTGCCGACGAACGTCAACAGTGCGACCAGGACGCCGAGAACCTGATGCCTTGTAAAATAGGCAAGCATGGTTAAGGCTCTCGGGAAGCATACGTAGTAAATGGCCCAGCCAGCCAAAAACGCCTTCGCCGGATGACAGTAGATACCAAGGGTTGCTGTGTCCGTTGCCTCACCTCTGTGTTCCATACATGATACACTAGTATATTTTTACATCTAGTGAATATTTATTACTTGGTCTCGTACTTTGTTAAAATTTATAACGAATTGTGGTCTCGTACTTTGCGTTATGGACTTTATATCGAAAGTATCTATGAAAATATTTTGGGTTTGATTTTGATGAAATCACTGTAGATAAAAACGTTTTATGAAAGTTAGAATGAAAAAAAATCATCCAATGCCGTCACTAAATAAAAATAAAATTCATGTTGATACTAAAATTAATAAAAAAGTTATGAAACTCAACTCCCATATTATTTTTTAAATCCCTATAACTTCCGTCAAAAATCTGGGCTCGCAATTTAAATTACGATCAAAATTCAAAAGGGGTTGAAAGGAAATTCGATAACCAACAAATCATCACCAAAAGTGTTCATAAAAGGTGGGGAGGTTTTAAACAAAATGCAATATTACAAGAAAATTGAATTTCTCACCCCCTTCTATAAGTTTAGAAGAATTTTTATGACCCTTCACCATAATAATCAAATTCAAAATCAATTTTTTGCATGTTATGAAATTTAATAAAAAATTTTGATGACTGACTTTATTATGGTTTTAAACAAAACATTAAAAATATAAGATTGTTAACAATAATGCATGCCCTTTTTTGTAAATTTTTCGTTGTTTAACTTATTTCTTTTCTTTTGGTTTCAGGTTTGTTAAAAACTATTTACAACTTATAGAAGAAAATAAAGTAACAAAGATAATAAAATAGTAGGTAAGTAAATTTATTTAACTCATTTGCCTACATAACAGTTTAAAAATATAAATAAATCGTACATAATTTATTTTTTTATTATTTAAATCTATTTCAAATCTAAGGCAAGGTAAAATCAATTAACATAACAACATATTAAACTTTAAAAAAATATGTATATGAGAAAGAACTATCTTGTATTGATTTTATCATTAGTTTTTTTTTAAACTTGTTTTTCTCGTGTCTCTTAAATATTGAATATTTATTTGCACTCTTATCTGCTTTATCAAATATTTTATTTTTTTGCACTCGATGACAGACTGTAATAACTACAGTTTTTCTGGACAGAATAGTATTTATAAGCTGTTTAATTTTAATGTTTTTTATTGTAAATTGTTTTTGTGAAATAAAAATAATAATTACTTCTACTTTCTCTTATCCGCACCCAATGGTGCATAGGGCACTGCATTGGTACACCAAGTGCCTGTAATGTTTTTTTTAAAATTTGGATCAAAGCTGTTGTACTTGTAATAATGGAATTTTAGTTTTTATTAATACGTAATAATATTACAAAAATACATAAATATGAATACTTTTTATTTTGAAATATTATTGTGACTCGCATTAATAAAGCATTTATAATACCAAAAATAAACGTAGGTACTGTGCAATTTGATTTTTTGGAGTAATAATGTCATAATACTAATAATTCAGTTTTGTACAATCCCTTCTCTTGTCTACCAATCAAGCGTAGGTTACTGCATTTAGTACCCAGACTAAATGCAAATGGTTCTTGACCCTTTTACAGTCTTATGCGCACTTTACACAGGACCGAAAACTGCAGTTTCTTGTTCAGAAAACTGTACAGTCTGTCAAAAGACACGCTAATATGTTTATTTTTTGCACTCGTATGTTTGTACACAGGAAATTGTTAATATAGCTAATAATTTAAATATATAAGTTATTTTTTACGTTTTTAAAAGCTTTCGGCATACCAATATTTACTTAAACGTTTACATGGAAAAAAAAATAACTGTGAGGTCAGCCAAACGTCAATATTCCATACAGTTTTTTACGGGACAGTTTGCAGGCTGCACAAGAACCTGTACACTTTTAGCAGAATATATAATATATTCTGTTCTCGAGTGAGATTTTCATTCACTTAATAGTTGGCATTAAAAAACAATCTGGAAGTTTTTTCATTGAAGATAACTTTGTAATCGTTGAGTGATTTTTCAAGCGGAAAATCCACTTGCATAAAACTGAACTTTAATGATACAGGAAACAGGATATTTTACAAAAATAAAAGGGAAGGATTTATTATGGTTTAAAGAGGAAAAGGCTTATGGGAAATTCAAAATGTGTTTGTAAGATTTTCTCATATATAAAAGTAAAATTATAGGATACAGTCAGTCTTTTATTTTCTGATAAAGTTAACAGGCGTATGAAGTAATTTTACATGTAATGCATGTAATTTCACTTCATTTAAGCCACGAAGATTGATTTAAACATCTATTTTAAAAATATATTATTTATTTCTGTAAATTTAATGACAAAATAAATTTTTTTTGGTCCCTTAATGTAGAATAATATTTTGTTAATTATTTTGTATTAGGGCTCGAACAAGAACTCACTAGAAGGGACGTTTTCATACAAATTTTCTACGCTATAAAATATACACTTACTAGGGTTAATTTCATGACACCACTTATTATCAAATCCCACCGTGTAAAGACTCCAGCACTTAGGCTAATACACGGCTAATATACACGATGCCTATTTTTGATGACGTAGCGAGTGACGTAGTGGGTAACTAGACGCCTGAGACACGGTAGTGTTTTTAAGTAGAAATTTTTGTTCGAAGTATTAGGGGCATTAAAATAAAGTCTACACAAAAAACGCATTAATATAATATGGTGCAATAATTTATATGGGAAATATATGTGAGCTTTTAATGTATAATAATATATAAAGCATAGTTGATTCACTCTCAATTAACAGACGAATAAAACTTTTATTTCGGAAATATATCAATATTTTTCAATAATACATACTGCATACTTATTGTCAAAAAGACTATCTACGCTATAATATAAAACTCACAATTTGAAATAATAATGAAACTTTGTTCTAACTTTCAATTACTTTTTTGTATCCGAGAGTAAAAATTCATTGACACATAAAGACGGAATCCTATACATATTTATGGCTCAGCAAACTTGTAGTACTCGGTCTCACAAAATGCATAGTGTCAAAATTTAATATCCTTTTTTATATTATGGGAAAAAAATTATTGTTCAACAGTGAAATGACATTTAAAGGTTAAGGAAGGTACAAACCCAATATTTTTAGTCTGAAATTTGTGACTGGCGATCCCACTTTGACTCATTTTGATGTATTTCTCAATATTAAGTATTCATCAACATTATTATCATTTTACCATATCTTCTTTCCACGTAGATTCCACAAAATGCCTCCAAGCTAAGCCAGCTCACGTGTGTTTTTCGAAGTCAGGTTTACGTTCCGTAGTTTCGACGTAAACAAACGACAAATTGTCAGCAATCGACGTCCTAGACGCCGGACACCGATTCTCTGTAAAATAGACAAGCACTGTTAAGGTTATCGAATACATTCATAGCATATTCAAAAATTTACAGGATTTGTTATCTTTTTTAATATAGTATTTTGATTAAAATACCTAGGTATATCGTTTCCAAATATTATCAAAGTTCGTAAATTTTCACGTCCTTCAGAATACAGATAATGTTTTTCTGGGTTATTATGCGGTGTTTAAAGGCTTTGTGTGGTAACACATAATAACATTGTGAAGCATAAAATAACCCATAAAAACATTATACCTGAATGTTTTGTTATGAAAAGTTAATTTCCCCTTTTTTCCCTTATATTTTGCAACTAATTGTGCATACGTCACTGCATCGCTACCGACAATATCAATTCACAAAAGTACTTAACATCTTTATAATTTTTATATCAATATAACATTATTAGTACATTTAGAACCACATGCATTGGCCAACATAGTAACCACCCCACGAGCCTGACAAAGCCCATAAATTTAGTGGTACCGAATACAATGAGCGAAACTGTTTATTGTTATTTTATCAAAATACTGTAGGGAGTAGAAAAGTTATTGTTAAAGCGCAGGTGAGCGCTTAACTCAGATTCAATCTTCCATCTTTATTGGTAGGTCCTATGAGGGTGACATGTTTGTAGATATAAGCGAATATTTCTGAGATGGTACTTATTTATGCGTCAGTATTATGGTGTTTCGATCATAAATAAACAACGGTTAACTTTATGTCTCCTATACACCAGAAGATGTTGTTATAAAACATCCATAAAGCACCCATGTATTTTGCATTAGGTGAAAAAATAGTACAAACAAAGATAAAAATAATATGAGATATTTTAAAAATAGATTATCGTGGATTAAAATTAAATGCATTCTTACAATATTAATCTATGTACTCAGTATATTATATATGTTAATTTTAGAAATATTTATATATCATTATTTGCTTTGTTTATCTACCAAAAAAAACTTCTTGAATATTTTGGCTGGGCCATACACTACGTACGCCTCCTGAGAGCCTACCATGATTGCTTATTTTACAAGGCATTAGGTTCTCGGCGTCCTAGACGTCATTTACTGACAATTTGTTGGCAGTTTGCGTCAGAGCAGCGGGACGTGGACCTGAATTGCACGGGAACTGGTGGCCGATCTCATGGTTTGGAGGCAGTTTATGGAATCCATATGTTGATGAATAATGATGATGATGATGTTATTCATAAAAATATAACATTTTGTATAGCAGTTATATGAAAAACACTTACGTAATTCAAACGGTTATATCATTGATATTATTATCCTGTTATGAACGTATCAATATTGTGACAGATAAAAAAGACCTCTTGAGATTTCCATTAATCCGACGTTGAATCGTAACTCAAACGAATGCTATGTCCCACACATAAAGCGACGCAACTTTAATTAGAAACACCAATAGTTGATTAACTCCCAAGGATTATATTCAAACAGGGGAAAACTCGTTTACGTTACAGGTGCCAATTAAAAACAGTACAGTTAATTGATTCTCCGCTTCTACTTATACCGTTCGTCAATGTGTGTCTTAATTACGGTTGTATGGCTGTAGATGTATACCTACGTAATTGTACGTCTGTTCAAGTTATAGGATGGGGTGAACCGCCCTTTCTCCTTCAAATCCTCCCTCTTGCTCCCTTCCCCGTCTGACCCATGTTACAACACAAGCAAAGGTAGAGTTAACATCTGGATTTTCCCAGTCAAATCGTCTTTTTCAGCGTTCGTATGGGATTACATGCTGAAACACTTGACTGTTTTCTTTGGTGTAATGGTATTTCTGGTGTTTTGTTGGCATTTTTCACGAGGAAACGGTGTAAATATTATTTCGCTTATAACGAAGCGACGCAGCCGTTTTGTTCCTTGATAAATAGAGGATTCTCGAAAAATAACAGAACGAAACATTTACGTAAATGTTAAGCAAACTACATAAATACAATGTAAGAATTTTGTCATTTCCTCATAAGGTATGTATGAGAAATATAGGTTTTTTTCATCTTTGTATGCCTGTGTATTACCATGCCATTTAAATTTCATCTACATCATAATATTGTAAATAGAAAATGTATTTATGCAATATTTTTATGGTGTAATTAATATATTTGTAACAGCTTCATTAATGAAGCCTACAGTTATTTATTTGCTTTTTTATTCAGGATCATATCTAAGATTATAGCATAATAAAATAGCGTAGGCATTCCTGCTTTAATGTTTTTCTCTGCTTGACAATGTTATTTCTTTTAAACAAGATAATATTGTGTATACATATTGAATTTTCTAACCATTGTATCGTGAAAGTAATGGCATGAAAAAACTATTTAAGATCATACTTAAACATGTGATTTAGTAATGTGATTTTAGTAATTTTTTGGCAACCCTGTTAAGTAACCTAAGGTAGCCTTATCAAGCGGGACACACTCAGTGTTTATGTATGGTAGATAGCAGGGTTGGAAGAAGTTTTCGTTGTGCGACATGTCGCATGCCGGGTCGCAGTCGTGTAGCCCGCCGCGCCCGCGCCGGGTGAAAGTAATGGCATGAAAAAACTATTTAAGATCATACTTAAACATGTGATTTAGTAATGATTAGTTTTGGCAACCCTGTTAAGTAACCTAAGGTAGCCTTATCAAGCGGGGCACACTCAGTGTTTATGTATGGTAGATAGCAGGGTTGGAAGCGTTGTGCGACATGTCGCATGCCGGGTCGCAGTCGTGTAGCCCGCCGCGCCCGCGCCGGGCCGCAGTCATGTCGCCGCGTGTTTGCCCGCCAACAACAGTCGCACATGCAAATTAATCGCACCCACGTAAGACGCAGGATTATTGAGGAAATTGCATTGATTGTCCCGTGTCAGCGGAGTGCACGCGCCTGGAACAGGGCAATGTCGAATGGCGCTGCTGAGTTATGCGCTCCGGGTATTTGCGGACAAACATTGCTCGTTTGTGATGTGTAAACTACACTAGCGGAATAGTGATTTTCCTCGCTACGAAGGACATGAAAAGGTTTCATTTCTTAAGGGTTTCATATTTGAAAGTTTTAAAAAGACATTACTGTACTCATATTCCATTTTCATGCATGCTAAAAGTAGTTTGCCTTTTTTTATAGCAATATTATTTATGTCGAGATAAATTTGAAGATTTTTTAGGTTTGAACACTAACAGTTCTTTTAATTTCATTACAAAACTAGCAGTAAATATATTAAATACATAATAAAATATTATTTATTTGTTTATTTATTCAAAACGTCATGTACAATAAAATAGCAAGTGTCCAAGGGCGGGTTTATTGCTTTTAAGCAATATCTTCCAACCAACCCTTACGTTACGTTAGTACATTGATTCATTAGCATTTTCGCCAAGTCATTTTAGTCCTTATTTTTAAAAACATTTTTTATTAAATACGTGTCTCTGCTATTTTTGCAACACCTAAATTTATACACCTATAATTTACGGTAGGTTTGTACAATGAGACGATGTAGTACTTAGGAGAGCGTGATTTAAAAATAGGAAGGAAATTCTTTTAAGGGCTCTCTGCTTAACATTTTCTCAAATCCCATCCAAAAATGCTTTAATATATTTTTATATTTTACCCATTTGAAATAATGTTACGAAGCATAAATCAGATTAGAAAAAAAATGGTGGCGTCTCGAAAATCCCAAACGCGCGGTTTTCGCTCCAACCTGGAATAACAAATTAAAATATCCTCGCGATAATAATATTCAAAAATGTTTTCTTTCTCCGTTTTTAATTTTATTTTACCCACTGAATTTTCACCCTTAACGTCGTGATAAACGTTTCCCTCTTACACTTTAATTAAAAACGAAGTAAGCAAATGACGCTGTTATCGCCACATTTTATCGTCGGATTTTTTTTTCGCCGGCTCAGTGAATTCCCACACTCACCTCCTTTCTGTAATCATAAGTATTATCTGGCTATGTCTTGCCTGACTTAATAAGAGAATTGTTTTCAACTTACTACGCCTTTCATTGCTACAGTACGGTCTTTACACCCACAGAATTTATGTAAATTTTTTTAAAGGGTTTTTTTCCTTAGCTCAAATATTTACACGGCTTATCGTAGAAAAATGATAATCTCTAAGCTTTATTTCAAAATTCTAGTCGTGATATAATATTTTTGTTTTTTTAACATTCACAAAAATTTAAGAAATTCGAATTGTTTGATTAGAAACTTTATCTGAAGCTTTTGTTGCCATAGCATTTTGAATAGATTTTACTTGACTTCGTCATACAATAGGTATAATAGAATTACAATAATAATTCCGAAACCCGTATCAAGTTGTATCAATGAAGAATTGATACAATCTTATACCATAGATATTATTATCTTAACCCACTAAATTTTATTTTGACATTTAAATGAAATAAAAGTTATTAGTTAAGAAAAATTATATATGGTAAGTTTGTGTAAGAGGAGAGTAACTTTATTACCTCTTCAAATCGGTAAAAACGCGTGCTTGGAAAGGAAGTTCGTATTTGGTAAAAGATTGAGAATTCCTGGAATTCAAGTGTACCTGGATGTAGAAGCCGAGAAAGTCCTAGAAAGACATGGCATGACCAAGTACGACAAGTACTTGAATGTGGACATTCGAAAAGTCGAAATAATCGGCGTATGTGCATGAGAAGATGTTTGAATGTAGAGGAAGCAAAGGAAGTCTGTCAAGACAGAATGGTATGGCGTTCTATCCTCTCTGCTTAACCCTATGGGGAAATGGCGTGATGGTTAGTTAGTTAGTTTTTTTAAATTCCTTAAACATGAATCCTGATTTTCGTTTTCAATATCGTCAATTTCAGTTCTTGCGGTAGTTTTAAGTTAGTACCAAATTAGCGCTCATAAACTTACGTCACTCAGCATTACAAAGTAGCGAAGTTCTGCGTTCTTTATCAAACAGGAAAACTGGGAATCCTGCGACACTCGTACTTACCCTGACAATCCATTAATACATATCCAGAGATGAGTCTCGGATATTAACGTCAGCGAATCCCAGGGAAGACAAACTACGAGATGGTTGTGTAATTATGGCTTCCCCGCTCTAAGTTACGCTCGACTCGCCGCTCTCTATGAAAGGAATCACAGGAGTACATGTCTCCTTAAAGTTGTATGTGATTCCGCCGTATACGTAGCTCAGTTTTGCACGTGCAAATTTTAGCGAGATGAGGATTTCACGAGTACAGCCCCGAATCGTCTGACGTTTTGGTAGTATAAAAAGTGGTTGTGTCGTCTGTAACGTAAGGCATAACCAATGTAAAATAAATACATGAATACAATATTTCTTTAAAAAAAAATTTTTATCTCTCATAAAATGATTGAATAAAAACTATTTTATTTGAAAAAAGATGACAATGAATGGGTAAATCGTCAACATACTATTAATAAGTTAATTGTGAATACATTTTGCTAGACAAACGAATAATATGCACACTTAATCATAACGCATTATATATTATATAAATTTACTTTTTGGAAAAAAAATCATTGCTACAAGTGTGCGGCCTCCGTAGCGTAATGGCTAAGACGCTGGACTCGGATACGGATGTTCCGGGTTCGATTCCCGGTGAGAACACCAAAATTTAAAGTGATTTTTCTCAAGCCTGGGTGTTTGTGACGTTTTTCCTCTCTGTAATTGGGTCTCCTGGCCTGTTGAGGTGGTTAAATAAATAATTTAAAAAAATAAAAAATCAAGTAGATACCTAAGTAGGTTGAAGATTGACTTTTTGGTCCGTAGGTAGGTTCTTAGTTTTTGCAAATACATTCTCAAACCGTAAACGAGTTTACTTCTGTTATTTTTAAATACAGTTTTTACAGTGCTTGTATGCACGTCTCTTTGGTAGGGTTAATGATTGTATTCTAATATAAGTCCAGTATAGTTAGCAATAGTAAATTAAGTATGATAAGCCATACGATTGACGATATATACAGGTATTTACATAGGAATGATGATTTATTTTTTACCGCACATAACTTCTTCCTATCTTAGTCTAGTTTCCTTTCCTCTGCTGAGTAAACTGAATAACGCTGCGAAGGAACTGAAAGGCAATAATGCGCTGAAGCGGCCCTTTGACCCGCCTTTGTAGGGGGCGTCCAAACCGAACATCTAGATTTATTCTACTTTGAGATTTCAGAAAACTGTTTGTTGCATAAAAACGTTGGCTATTTCGATGAGCGTCTTGGGCGATCGCAACGTAAATCCTTGGTTTTATGCAAAAAATATTTATAATATGAAATGAAACTAATGTAAAATTATCCTTAATACGATAATACTTATAAAATATATCCTTAATACTCATAAAAGCATTACATGCACTGATAAATTTAATGTAATGCTTTTTTGAAAAATCACATATATTTTTTTAACCCTGCTTATACAGCGTGATTTGACTCACACTTTTCTAGAAAATTGAGAATGAAGTGGTTTTTTTTTCGAATTTTCTTACAAATTGCTATCAAATATAATTTATTTAGTAAAATTTTTACTATCTATAAATAAAAAATAATATAAAAAACTACACTTTAATTAAAATTTGTGCAATTCTACTTAATCTGCGGTACTTGTAAAAGCTTTTACGGGAAAAAAATTGTTTTTTTTTTTGAAGCTCAGATTCAAATTAATTTGACATATTCCACTCCAAATACGATGTTGATTCACCAGTTTTCGGGTTGTACCATGGGTTTTGTTACGACACTGATAATATGATATTGCACTAATCATAACGCATGTAGTATTTTTCTTTGTTTGTTGTTTAATATATCGATTGTGATTCGTTCTCTTTATTTCAAATTCTGTTTTCCAATGCATTTAAAATACGTTATCTCCCAGTATTCTACTATGCAGCTACTTTAGAAATCAATTTTAAATCGAACTTATTTGGAGCATCTGGTGATAATAATATTTCTAAAGTGGTTTTTATGTTAAGGATCATTTCGAATTTCTGAATTTGATGCTTAAATATAAGGGTATTTCCCTCCGGGGATTGAAATGGATGCACTGTTCTAAACAGACACTTTCTGTCTATTGCAAGACTTAAGTTGTTGAGCCGTTATAATTTAATTTAACTACTCATAAACATTGACAAACAAATGATACAACCTTATTGTATAATTTGGCATTGACCGTTCTTTTCTTTTTCCACTTAAGCACTTAAAAAAATTAAAAAATAACTCAAATTTATTATTAGTAGTAGGTAGTAGTATTAACATAATATAACACATACAGATAGTGCTTAGGTAATTATAACACCTACAGATAATGCTTAAGTAAATATAACACCTACAGATAATGCTTAAGTAAATATAACACCTACAGATAATGCTTAAGTAAATATAACACATAGGTACATATTATAAAAGCGAAAGTGATAGTGAAAATTTTCCCCATAGGCTTATTCCATTACATTGTCTGGTGCACTTACAGCCGAGTAGCCTTCCGATTTTTAACCCACTCAACCTCATGACAGTGTCACTTCCACTGTCCGGCCGACGTAATCACTTTACTTCTCTTTGTTCAACTTGATCCGAGTTGGATTCTGGATGCGACCCGACCGCGTCACAGTTCGTTTTACATTCTCTTACTGAGATCACTGCTATTATTACATTTATTCATATTGTATTCTTTGTAAAATATTAAAAGAGTCCGCCTCGTGGCATTGCGGTAGTGCTTTTGGCTGCCATACATGAGGGTTCGATTCGATGAAATATTTATTTAATTGTGATTTTCCAATTAAAATATTTTATATGTGATACCTTGGACTGGCGCTGAAGCGTAAGATTGATCATCTTGCTTTCATGTAACCACTCATATTGATTTACTGCTCTTCGTGTTCCAATTCGGTGACCTATGCACCACTGCATGCGGATAAGGGAAAGTAGCAGTAGAAGAAGTATTTAAATATTTTAATGGCTTCAATAAATTATACAAACTTCAATGTTGATATTATGTGATGTACTGACAATTATTAGTCGGACAAAAAACAACAAAAAATCGAGTCAGTTAATACTTGAATTAAAAATGATGAGTCAGCTATCATAAATAATTTTTAAAAACATAAATAATTTATGGAGAAATAGGTAGCAAAAATAAAAAAATTTTTTTTTTATTATTATTAACTACTAGGCTTAATACTAATCATTTTAATGGTGTATTTTTTTACAAGTAAAAAATTGTCATTTTTTATAATTTGGGACCCAGTTAAACAGTAGACACCTTTGCAATAAAATATTGTTCTATGTCAGGTGTTTTGGCATTTAAAAGAAATGGGTTTTTCTATACGCCCCTACCCCTCTTTAAGGGATGGAAAAAAGCAGTCGGCCTTGTTTTCGGAATGAAATTTAATTTGAACATATAATATTAATGATTTATGCCACCATTTTGAAAGAAAACAAGATAAATTGTGCTATGGAAGCCCAGATATGTAAATGTTTAATTCTTGTACGAGTGTTATTCGCTTTTCCTTTAAGCAAAATTAAAATTTGTTTTTTCCAGCCTTTACAATAATTGTAAAGCGTTATTGTGGATGCTTCTGTGAGAAATTCGGAAAGGTTTTTTCAATCTTAAATATCAAAAAGTTTTGTAAACATGCTTTTTAATAATTCAAACGTGTTTTGTAATGATAAAAAATGTGTTTATTGATGTAAAAATTTGTTCTATGTCATGCTAATTTTATCCATAAAACAAATTATTTATGAAGTTATAATTTTTTTTTTTATTGTTCTATTACATGTGACATCTTAGGTTAGATTTTTATTAAAAGTTAAATGGAATTTCTATAAAATAACTCAAATTCATAATAAGGTATACCAACGTATGTTATTTGATGGTAAAATTGGAAATGATCCATTATCTGTGGCAAATATGTTTGCTGATTTCTTTTCCAGTGTGTATCCTAGCGCCAATCATACTCAATCTTTTAACAATGAATCCTTTCACTTTGAACATTTTGTTAATATTTCTACATGTTCTATTACCAAAAACGATATTATAAAGATTATTACCTATTCAACTTTTCACTTTCTCGAGGCATATTTCCAGATTGCTTTAAACTATGTAAAATTATCCCTGTTTTTAAATCCGGCAATAAATCAGATGTTAAGAACTACAGACCAATCGCCATTCAATCAACTCTAGGTAAAGCCTTTGAATAAATAGTGTTGGATTTCTTGATGCCTCAACTGAAGAATGTAATAGTTGAACAACAACATGGTTTTATGCCGCACCGATCAACTGTGTCAAATCTTTTAAGCTTTCAACTATCGAAAAATGAAGCATATAATAATAAATGCCAATTGGATACCCTGTATACTGATTTTTCTAAGGCGTTTGACTTGGTGCCGCATGATATTTTAATAAAAAAACTCGAAGCTTATGGGATTGTTGGCCGTATGTTAAAATGGATTGAGAGCTATCTATTTAATCGTCAATTTCAAGTAAAAATAAAATCTTCATTGTCTCATGCGTATTTCGCACCCACTGGCGTTCCTCAGGGATCACATATTGGACCATTACTTTTTTTTAATTTTTGTAAACGATGTTGGTTACTGCCTAAAACCAGCTAAATATCTATTATTTGCAGACGATTTAAAAATATTTTATTTGATTAGAACAATTCATGACTGTTTTAATAATACAGGACGCTTTAAATCGATTTTTAGCATGGTGCAATAGAAATAAAATGTCTCTTAATCTTAAAAAATGTCTTTCAATGTCATTTTACAGGACCAACAATCCTATAAATATTCTCGTATGTGATTGATAGTAATTTATTGGGCAGATTAGACATTGTAAAGGATCTCGGAATTGTTTTTGACAGGAAGTGTGACTTTGTTGAACATATCCATGCGGTTGGTAGCAAGGCTAGACGAGTGCTGGGTTTGGTAAAGAGAAGCACACGCGACTTCTCTCAGTATAGGTTGCATAAAAACCCTTTACTGTTCTCTTGTCAGAAGCAGTTTGGAGTACGCGTCGGTAATTTGGACTCCGTATTACCAAGTTCATATAAACTTCCTTGAGACTATACAGCATATATTTTTGAAATATGTAGCGTATAAGATGAACTTGTGTGATGCGGATATAGATTATGATGCCCTATTATCAATATTAAAATTAACATCTCTAAGCAACCGTAGATTACAAAATGATGTTGTTCTTCTTCTATATAAATTAATAAATAATAAACTTGACTGTCCAATGTTGTTGAATGAGGTCAGATTTCACATACCGGGTCGCACCACAAGAAGTTGCCGTTTGTTTGATCCAAACACCGGAAATAGAAATTACGCTTATAATTACGCCATAAATAGGATTCAAAGGAATGGCAACTTGGTGTGCGAGGGTGTTGATCTCTTCAACTCCAGCATTGGATCAGTCAAGTCATTTTGTAATAAACTTTAGCATTGTATTGTTGTGTATTTATGGGCATATTATGTATTATATATATTTTTCATTTTTATGTATTTGCTAATATTTTTGTATTCTAAGGAACGAGAAAGAGCCAACAATGAGGGCGGTAAAAATTTAATTTTTATTAAAATAAACTTTTATATCACCTTTCAAAAATCACATTATTTCATTTGAAACCCCAATAAAGTGGCAATATCCCGGTTGCAAGAAAGTATTCTTGTCCGATTTAACCCCTTCAGAGCGTATTGAAAAACGTTCCCATTCCATGGGTCGCGGTGGGGTTAGTCCCCTCATTAATTTATCACATGAGCACAAACAGGGATGAAGTTGGCTCCGGATGTTCAGCGCGATATAACTTTGTCAGTGGAGTGGGAACCTAGAGTAAGCGGCATTAAACCCCACACCAGGTGAACCAAAATTTTGTAATTTTGATTAAAATACGAATTTAAATTCATATTTTTCTTAATAGAATTAACTGATTTGATCAATAGTGATTTTTAAATAGTATTTTGATCACCTCACATGAGTTCAGACAGCTAACAAAGTTGGATCCGGTTGTTCAGCGCGATTTATAATAACTTTATTAATGGGATGGAAAGTTAGAGCAAGCGATATTAAAACCTAACTGAACTGAACCTAGGTGAACTAAAATATAAAAATTTCAAATGAAATACAAATTGATTAATGGATTGAATTTAATAAATTTATCAAAAGATAAATAATATTACCTACTTCAATTCAATTTGTTTCCTTCTTTCAATAATAGTTATTTAGATTGTTTGAAAAAGGCCCAGAAATTTAATATATTAGGTTTACGTATCATAAAAATGAGAATAATTTTAACCGTTTTATAGAATTTCTTTAATATAAAATGTCATTTTATATTGCATATTTTAAAGATATTTATATGAAGCTACTTACAAAAGCGTTGACAGTATATCATTTATGGCAATCATAAATCTTATGAATTTATCAAGAATTCTGGGATTCCCCAAGGATCAAACATGGGCCCTCTCTTTTTTCTACTATTCATAAATGATATTGCTGACTCTCTGAATTTTACTATTTTGCTGACGATGTCAAGCCTTAAAGTCATTAAGACTATTGTCGACTCATCTAGCCTTTAAAATGGCTTAAGTAACGTGTGGGACTGGTTAAAGACACAACTTTGTTTCCATTATCTGAATAACGTTTCTCTAAAGCGCCGGTTTAAAAAAATCTAGGAATATTTTTTAAACCAAACATCACCTTTTCAAATGTACATATAGACATTTCGTCGACTATGAGTGTCTATGTCCCGTTTCTCTGGTTTTCTATTCAATAATCCCTAAAATTTACGAAAAATGTCTCCTGTGATGTAAACTTTTAGGCATATAATGTTAAATAAATAATTATCTAAACAAATAAAACAAATCAATTTGCATTCAAACCCAACAAAAATCTGAAAAAATGAACACGTAATCCGTTGCGACATCCGTATGCAAAATCCATGCTTTTAATAATTTTTACTTTCAAAAAATTCATTTCATTCATACTCAAAAGCATCATCATTTTCATCATTCCAGAATTGTTCACTCGCGGGTACAACTTTTGTTAGGAACATTTTGTTTTTTGAATAAAATGCCAGAACGAGTCGGGGAATTTTTTCTCTTTTTTTCACTGACGCATTCCGAGTTTCATTAATTTAAAAAATCACGCTTCGCGCATCCTCACGAGGCTGAATCGCGCCGTTTACCATATCCGTTTCCGCCTCCCCTCTACTCTTCCTCCTTTACCCTCTCGTTTCCCGCCCCCGCACCCTGTTTAAATTTCCGCCCCCCACTCATTTGACGTCCCGTCCTATCATCGGGCAACACCGATATCGCCCGCGGCGATAAAACTGACCGATGCCGACGTGAAAATTAGTGATTTTTATTACTTCTCAAATTTTCATTGACGCTGCTACAGACAAAAGAAACAACCTTGTTAGTATTATTTGGAAAGGAGGGCTATGAAACCGGCTATTGGTTAATGTACATATTGTAATATCTGTACCTGTGTTTTTAGTTACCTACCTACCTTAGGTCACCATTAGTAAAATTCGTGTTTATTTTTTCGTTCATTCTTAATTTTTCTTGTTGCTGATCTAATATCATTAGTAAACGAGTAGAGGCATTAAAAATTAATTAATTGCAAAAACAAAATTGCAATTTTGTCAGTTTTATCTTCCGGCCGCAATATAATGGCATAATCTCACTGGCCGCGATACCTAAAATGTTTTCCCGCTAATTTATGGAAACCAGTAACAATTATGTACACACTCACGCGTCACCCTCGGATCATACCCTTGTCAAATATTTATTATTTTTATATTAATCACTTTATATTAACGACGTTAAATTTTTAATTAAACTGTACTAACGCAGAGCGTTCGTCCTTAAAAAATCCATAAGCTGCTTGAATAAAATTAATTTTAAAAATCTCTTTTGATTATTTACATAATTAAAATACAATTATTAGACATTATATGTTTTTTTATGATACATAAAAATAATACACTATTAAATACGTTTACTTACGCAGTATTCTTCACGTATCTGATAAAACTATTTTCAGAAAAAGGTTTGATAAAAATTCCAATCTAACACAAAATACGACCAATTTGCACTTGTAATATACATTTTGCTATATGTTATATACATTATTATATGCCAAGTATACTATGTTGTATTATTTATTTGCTAAGCTAACAGTAAACATGTGTTATTTAATCTAGAAACAAAATGTAAATAAGCAAATTATTCATTATTGATATCTCAGATACAGAGAAGCTCTGGACAATTTTTGCTGTTTTTTTTGTTCTTAGCTCAGCCAACGCCAGGTCATAAGCCTTTAAACGCCTTCAAATTATATTGATTGCTTTTAGTTTTCATACTAAAGTAACATATCGCAGTTTAAAAGGTGATTTGTTTATGTATGTAAAATTTCCACTAATGGTTGCATACCACGTTAAGTATTTGTTAAGGAAACTGCTAACTATCGAAATGCTCCCCTAAATGCAAGCGTTTATAGTGAATAATATCGGAAGTAATTATCGTGGTTTCTTGGAATGTTGCTAGCAATTAATAATCCCCTTTGTTTGGTGCGGAGACCAAGCAATAAAGGTGATAGAATATGGAAGTAAACGTCGATAGAAGAGGATACTCATTTCAGCTCTTGCTAAAGAAGTGTTCAACTCTAATTATTTCTCATTTTATTCGTATATTGTTATTGTTTAAAGAAAATATGGAAATTCATAGTATTTTTCAGGCAAAATCTGTTCGCTTCAGAGATTCAATTATTCATCTGATCCATCCAAATATTTATGATATCAATATTTGTGTAAATAATGTCAGACTACTACTTTCCCTTATCCGCACCTAATGGTGCATTTGCCACTGCGTTGATATCAACGTTGATAACAAGTGCAGTGAAAATAAAAAATTTGTTCCATGAAGGCAAGATGATCAGTTTTACACACATATGAAGTATTTTTCTGTGAAAATCACATTTAAATAAATATTTCATATTGACCCTCATCGAAGAAATCGAACCCACGACCACATCTATGCTAGCCTAAAACGCGCTACCGTTACACCAACAGGCGGACATGTCATACTTTGAAATGTATTTATCTATTTATTTATATTTTAATGTTGTGCACACAGTGCTATGTTTGGTACAATTAACTATGAATTTTCAATTTGAGGTTATATATACAACATAACACCAATTACGTGGACAAAACAATGTACAAATACTCTTAGTATTATAATATTTATTGCACTGTAACTTTCACAAAAGTAAGTTTGCAGTTATTAAATAAAATTCAAAAACTCACTTCATTTGATGTACCAATCAGCTATGCATCTTTGGGTGCGGATAAGGGAAAGTAGATGTTGTGGTAGTTTATGTATTCAATAGACATCAAGTTGCGTTTGTAGCAAGCCCGGTGCAAGTAATCTTACAGCACATCCCGTGATTGGTATTTAAGTGTGCTCTGCAGATCGCCCGAGGCTATGCGAGATTGCCAACCGAGCCGAGCACGAGCGTCGGACCAACTTTAAGTGAGTTGACAGTGGCGGGAAACTGGCGTCTAATGAGAAAAACTTTGGACAAGCCGCGTGCATTTTAAATTACTATCGGACGCGTCAAACGAGATATTTAACTCTCTCTGTCATACATATTTCCCTGGTACACGTGGTGCATTAATTGTTTAAAATTAACAATTTGTATTTTTTTATTTAAGTTGACTGGCTATATTTAGGAAGTTTTTTTTTAATGAAGTAGGTAGATCCGTAAAAAACTTAATATTTTGGTGAAATATTTTTTTTTTCTGTTCGGCATTTTTAAAAGCATACCTTATTTTTATTAAAGTAAATTGAAAATATCATGTACATTATATGCCATCAATTTATCTATTTTTTTCATGTTCAAAAAAATTTGTGTAAAACTTTCTAAAATCCACTAATAAATTATGAAATATAATATGTAAAGTCTAAATACCCAAGCTTGCAATAAATTGACTTTAAAGTAAATAGATTTTTTCGGTCGATAATTATCAACACTAGCTATTTTAAGCATTATACAAGAATGAGTTGAAATGTTTGCACTAATTCATTTACGATATATCTCATATAACTTACTATTTTTAAATCTTCTCATACACTTAAAATCAAGTCCAATTCCTTTTCTTCCAAACATGAACATGCATCATAACATGAAGTCCAATAGGTTTTTAGAAAAGCCTTATACTCTATTTTCGGATCCACGATAAAACGTCTGAACACAGAAGTAAAGGAGTTCATCTTCTTTGAACCCTATATTGTATTGTATGTCAATGTTTATTCGCTCCAACGTTAAAAGGTTATTCGCTCAATGTCTTGTTTTAAATCGAACTGCTATTTTTTTGCCTTTTGTGACAGCTGCCACCATAATAAAGGAATATTACTTCTATATATAAACGTTTATATCGGAGATATTACGTCATGTCCCATCGCCAGTTCCTATTATAGATAGGATGGAAATATTGATTTCGTACTTATATTACTCAAGTCAGCGTGTTTTGAATGTTAAATTTTCGTATCAAAAGTGTTGGCATGCAATGATTGTTTGAAGGAATATACAAGTAAATCCTACGACTTACTTGCAAGGAATTGTATAGAATAAAATAAATTTAAAAAAATAATATATTTCGGCCACATGCTTTTTATATTTGATTACAGACTTGGACCCAAATTCCCTATTATTAATTTTTATTACTTTTATTTTAGTTTTTTATGATCAGAAGATTTCTATCAAAAATGTGAGGGTTAAAATAACATTCGCTTCTATTTCGTCTATTTGTTATTTGTGGATTGAATCAAGTATTATGCTGTGTATGTGTATAATATTTTTTAGATATCTATTTTAAAGATGGTTTTAGAAGATAGGTATATATAATTTCTTAGCTTATTACATATTAACACCTGTGTTTCTTTCTGCATGTAATGTTTGTTTTTGCTCAAAATTTAAAAAAACGAGAGTATATGTTTTTTTTTTAAATCAACGTAAATTAATTTAACCTTTATTAAAAGTACGGACTTCGTGTCGACAATTGTCGTGTTTGTAGATAATCTTTAATTACTTTCGTTGTAATGTGTATTTCATTAATTTAATAAAGTTAGTATAAACAGACTAAATAATAATTTTTCAAAATACTGCTTGGGCTGCCATATTTACAATAAATTTAAAAATATAAACCGGGCTGCAACTTCGAATTGAATGAAACCATTTTGTGGGGTAAAATTTCATAATATGTGAAGTGTTTTTCCCGCCGCGTTTCAAAGACGTAATATCAATAAATTGTAAAAGTTAAAAAGTTTCAATTCAGAAAACAGGGTATTATAATAAAATCCATAAACGCATTTATAGGGAGTGGATCGGGTCGCTCATTTTTCCTTGTATGCCTCGGAGAGGGGTTTTTGTAAATATTTTTCCCCACCAGGAATTAGGAGAGGGAGTTGAAGTGCTTGAGGGAAAAAGGAATCGTGGTCAACAGTTGGATTCATTTAAATTATTATTTATGTGGTTATTTGAAAAAATAATTGATTCATTTTATTATTTCATTACTACTTTCATTTGAACCAAGTTGTGGTCCTACGGTTAGACACGCGAAATCAGGATTGGAACCCTTAGGTTCAAATCGCACTCTTTTATATTTTTTTATCTACTTTCTGATATACATTTTTTAAAATATGTTAAAATTATTTCGAAATATCAAATATTCGACATAATAAATAATATGAAAACGTTTACAGCGTTATGTAGGTCGATACATTAAATAAATATTATTTAGCAAATAATCGTACACTCGAGAAATGCAACCACAATTTTCCAGTTAAATATTTTTTACATTTCTGGATATATGCGATATTTATTAGTAACAAATAAATTTTTTATTTTATTTATTTATTTATTCACGCCCATGGGGCTTTTACAAAACAAATGTAAGTATCAATACCAAAGCAATGTTACATACATAATTTAATATAACAGTACAGGCATACATAATATGATTTTAAGATAAAAACGAAAGAAGAAGAAAAAAAATAAACTAAAAAAAAATTAAAAAAAAAAAAAAAAAACATGCTTCACAAGCAGTAATTACGGATTCAAAAAATTATCATTAATTTATTAGTAGGAGCTACTATAATCGCAATTCGTTATTACATGGAGTTTTGGACGATTCATTATTTGCATCAAAATAATAATAATAATAAACTCCTTCTGAACTTATAACAGGAAGGATCTCCTAAATCCATGGCCCAAAGATTATAAATACGGGGTAAGTTGCGGGTTCCTTGTATCCAGCCGGCCTATGTTTGTACTAAACCGGGCTTTCGTCTTTCGCCGTCCGACATTTCTTTTCCTCGGGGCGGCATTCAATAAATGTTTATTAAGTTGGCAGAAGTGCTTTTTTGTCGGCCCGGGGGTGGGGTAAGTTGTTGAAAATTGCTCGGGAAAGTTGGCGGGAAAGCCGGGCCCCGCCGTCACTGAACCAGATAAATTGAACGGGCTTAAAAGATTTCCGAACTCTTTTTCCAAATTTGAATTCTTGTCTTTTTACATAATCAAGCGTCGTGACGTTTACGAAATCTGCTGAGAAAAACAAGTTTTTTTATAGAAACGTATAAAATTCAAGATACCTCTCCGTAATAATGGCTCCTTCTTTATAAAAGGCAAACAGTTGAGTGGCATTCTTTTATTTTAAAAAACACAAACCACTCCAAGAAAAAAGATTATGAACAACCGTGAGCTTCTAAATAAGTAAAAAAAAAATATATTTTATTTATTTATTTTTAAATAAGCTCTTACGCTGTACTCAAATATTTTAATTTCAGGCTGCTATCAAATAGTCGGAAACAACTGTGCCAGAAAGCAGGAAACCTGTTGTGCTACAGTGGGGTTCCAACCTAGAGGTTCTAATCCGGAGTCCCTTATTCTACCACTAGACCACAACCCTGTACAATATATTAGAACGAGTATTACACAATAGAACGAGCGATTTCATAATAATATTTTCAGCTTTAAAAATAAATACAATACGTACAATATAATTATGTAGACACAATTAATTTTATTTATATTAGATATTGTATTCGCTTCGATAAGATGGCAAAGTCAAGTTTTTAAATTTAAAAATTACAAAACATTTTTGTTTACAATGTCGTACGGTAAAAATATGTATTGAGCAATAGTTTAAACCGAAAAAAAAATGTTTCAAGATTATTTTCAATTTGAATTGAAAAGTTTCAAAATGACGTTATTTCTGTATTAAAAAAGTGGCTGAGCTAAAAAAAAGGTCTGACGTGGTAGAATATCATTGGTCCATGTATTTTCATTTTCGCCGAGCGTAACACTCCCCGTGCTATGTAAATTCTTCTTAGCCTAATATTTGAGGAGACGAATTTATTTAAAGAATTTATTTTCTTCTGACGCAAGTATTTAAATAGGCCTCCATAAA
Source organism: Micrasema minimum (assembly GCA_022494985.1). Classification (NCBI taxonomy): domain Eukaryota; kingdom Metazoa; phylum Arthropoda; class Insecta; order Trichoptera; family Brachycentridae; genus Micrasema; species Micrasema minimum. The sequence continues at coordinate 31,768 of JAGVSP010001006.1, forward strand.
AGACGCGTCTCCAGTATATCTAATTCACACTTGTGTCAACCATCAGCGTGATTGGATTTTTTATTCTGCGAAAAAGAACTATAGCAAAAAAGAGAATGAGAATACAGGGAAATATTTAATTCTACTAAATGTGACCGTTGTTCATAGAATTAGTACTATAATTCCAGTTTATAGAGTTTTTAAATCATTGCTCTATGTATTTGTGTATTACACACATTCACGTTGTTTTATTTTGTATTCCGGAAGCCGAGATTGTTTAAAATATATCATCAATTTGACAAACCTATTTTTAGTCATTTATAATAAAAATAAATACGAAATTTGTTATGCCTACAATAAATTAATAACACAATCCTTCAATTTGATTTAATACATTTTTAATCCAATTTTATTACCTACATTTTATCAGTCACACCTACATTTTCCACACACCTATTTTATATTTAAGAACCTTATAAAACATTTTATTTAATGCTGTTGAAATGCGATCTCTCAGGCGAATGTGTGGTAAGACTATGTATGATAGGTGTACAAATTTCGAAATTAGAGCAGAGTGCAAGGCTGAGATAAGTATCATCGACAAAATTAAGAAAGGGCTTATACGATGGTTTGGTCATGAGGAGCGAATGAGTGATGAAAGAACGGCTAAAAGAAGTTTAAATGCAAGTGTGCCTGGATGTAGAAGCCGAGAAAGGCCGAGAAAGACATGGCATGACGCATGACCAAGTACGACAAGTACTTGAAAGTGGACATGTGAAAAGTCGAAATATTCGGCGTATGTGCATTAGATGTATGAATGTAGAGAAGCAAAGGAAGTCTTTCAGGACATAGTGGTATGGCGTTCTATCCTCTCTGCCTACCCCTACGGGGAAATGGCGTGATGGTTAGTTACTTAGTTATTTAGTTATTTAAGTATTCACAATCTTTTTTTATTGTATTTATGTATAAGATGTAAGCACTAAAAAAATCTCAATATTTAAAATACACCAGGTTTGTAAAGACAGATACAAATATTTCTGAAATTATATTTTACTCGACCTAATATTAAATTTAATAAATACCTTAATATAAAAGCTTTTTTGCATTTAGAAAGTACTTTTAAATAAGCGTTTTCTCACGCACACAATTTTATCTCCATTTTTAAATTCCTTTTTTGGTAGACGTGGGTGACATTGTCATACCAAGCGCTTGAGAAAAATTAGATAATTTACATTCGAGATGTGTACGTATAAAAAAAAAACGAGAATTCTCTTACCGCATCTCTCACACATGATAAAGTATCTCAATCTTCTCTAGTACCGAATAGCGGTACAAAGGTGAGCGATACCCTGTATCTATATTAGTGGGGGTGGTTCTTTTGTGTTTCAAGAAAGGGTAGCGCGGAATTTTTGCATCCCTTTGGCACTCCCGCCTTTTTCTCTCGTCAGGTATTTCGTGGTGAAATCTATGCTAACAGATTTACTCCTAGTACTCGTCTTTACTACGCTCGATGCTCAGTAACTCTTGCTTGAGATGTAGACTTTGTGTATTTATTACGTGTGGTAAGACCAGGTAAGACGTACAAACGGAGTCGTACATTTTTTTTTCTAGTCTTACAAATAAAATGTTCGTTTTATGTTTTAAACTCGGAAAACGGTATTTTTTCAAATCAATTTTAGTAAGAAAAGTACTTACCTACAATGATATTAATGTCAAGCAAGTTTAATGGTGAATGTTACATATATAACATATAATGTTGTTTGTGTAGCAATAGCCCTGTAAACACAAAAAAACATTTTCTATCTAGTATTTGTTTACCGAAATGCGGTAATAAAGAATCAAACATGATATTTTATTTTATTGTTCATTCTTTACATACATTTAATCTTACTATTATTAAAATATTTTAATAATAATCGATAATAGAATTACATTTTAAAGATTTTATAATATTATTTTATCACTACTGAGATTTTGTGAGGTGCCAGGATTCACATCCATAAAGGAGCACCGGCACGATGCAGGAGTGAGTCGGCATTTTGTTTCAACCGAGTATAAACTGGAATTCCTGACAGCACGCATCGTGTTAAAAGTTGCTCCAGCAATTCATTAACTGATTGCGAGTTCCTTGTGCGTGCTGCCATCTTCAGTGATATGTATAAATAGTGTTGTAGCATTTTCTAATTGTACTAAGATCTTTCTTATGTACAGTATACAGTTTGGACAACTGTACAGTATACAGTTTGGACAACTGTACAGTATACAGTTTGGACAACTGTACAGTATACAGTTTGGACAACTGTACAGTATACAGTTTGGACAACTCTTTATAAAGAAATAATACTTTTCTGTACAGTAGCTCGATCACAGATCACTATCGACGCGGTAATAAGCGACGTGATAACGATTTCTTACCATGGATGTTTAACGTTTTCGCGATCACAATGGAACACAGGTTAAAAGTTATCGATCGGGATTATTAAACGAGCGCATCAAGTCGCGAGCCATTTCCCGAGATATATATCCTCTTCGCACATATCTTCTTTCAATCTTTCTCGAGTGCCGTATTGCATTTAGCTGGCGTTCGGCAAGCCAAATATTGAGAAAAGCAGTCGACATAATAAACAATCCGACGCGCGCCTTGACTTTCTTGATTTGACGTTTGACGTTTAGCCGCGATATTTATTATCATCTATGGTGCTCGGCAACGCAAACGTGGTATGAACTTATGTTCATTGTGATCGGTCAAATGGTTAGCGTTAGCACATGGTTAGCACGTTTTTAACTACGTCGATAGTTATTTGTGATTGAGCTCCTGAACGAATTAAATGCTCACAAAAAAAAAAATCACATCCACACCTACGGGTGATTCCATACTTGTAGTAGGTATGTAAAATATTTTTTTTATCATTACCTATTTTCAGGGTTGACTGGATCACCTTCTTCAAAAAAACAGTAAGATTTAGGAAACTACTACCAAGAGTGCTTCCTATGTCCTCTGGGCATTAAAAGGGAGAAATCTTGCTATAGATCTAAGAAATTTGTGAAAGCATTATTACAATTCATAATAACTTTGTCAAAGTTACCTTCTGTAGCACAGTGCCGAAATTCATTATGTCTAAACGGTATTAAATATTTAAACTGCTGTAAAACTGTTTTAACAACTCCGTGCCGCAAGTGGAGCGTGCTATTGGAGAGTAACAAAATTTGAAAGTAAAACAGTTTAACCCTTTTGCTAAAAACATCAAATTGTAATGGTGCTTACTTTATTAATCTACAATGACTGTTAAATTATTTTAATGTAAAAAAAAACATATTTTCGATCTACTCTATCAAAACAACTAGGTACCTAATATTTAGTTATTTTATTAGTTATTTTTTGTTATAGATATAAGTAGTCACTCAATATTTTTAGGACTGCACCAGAGTATAAAAATATACTATCGTATAGGGATGATAATAATCAACGAATTCAAGTCATAATGGAAACATCCGTAAAAAAACTTTGCATAATAGTATTAAAACTATAAAACTGGATAGTAAAATTCTAATGTGTATTAAACTCCGTTAATTTTCAATAATTATATTACAAAGTTATTTTAAAAGCGTTTACTTGTTTATATATGCCAAAAGATAAAAGATTATTAATTAAAACAGATTGGTCAGGATGTGGTCTTATGTAACAAATGGGACTAGCTATAAGAAAGGATTAAGTGCACCTAAAACCATTTCGTTTGTATTGCATTAGAATGCATTAAATTTTTGCCGACTTTGGGAAGCATAAATCATGAAACGGTATAAGTTATACGGGCGGCGCACAATTTCGCTCGTAAAACAGTTTAGCGTTAAATTGTATAAAGGTGTGCAGTTTCTGCAGAAATTTTCAAGTGTTGCAGAAGATATTGCTTTGTTCCGAGCTTAAAATAATTTCCTTCCCATTCGCGACTTGAGCTTTTGCTTAGCTATTTAAAATTTTACCGGCGGATATGGCTGTCGTGTTTTTAATAATGTTGCTCAACTGAAAAAACTGCAGTAAAACTAACTTATTCAGTTGATGCAAATGTGATTTATATTTCCTACCCACGTATATCATTTTTTAAATTGAATCAAAAGTTAAGGGAAGCAGACATTTTTAATTGTCGTAACGGCTTGTTTCAAAAAAAAAATTTCTATCTTTTCAGTAAAAAACTTTATTTTTTTACCATAAAAAACATTTCCGGTTAAATCTCTAGCCAAGTAAACAAATTATTGAGTATTGACTATGTTACGTACTGTACTTACATATAGAATACTTACATAGCGTATACTTTTTTTTATTTTAAAAATGCCCGGATCTAAAAACTTTTTAAACGTATTTCCTTATACACAAAAGGGGAATCAATAAATTTAAACCATGATGTGTTCTGTACCCTTTCAGCATTGAAAATAATACTTCAGAAAAGGGGAATGCAAATTTCCCAAATACCTCTGTCTTTGAGGAAATAATGTTCAGACCGAAATCCCCAATCGCAGGAGAATATATCGAAATCCCCAATCGCAATATATATTTTCATGAGCAGAGAATCCCTCGTATCCGCTGTAGGCTCAAAAAACATTTGTCAGAATCACGTTTCAAAGATGTATCTCATTTGAATTTACATCCAGCCTGTCCGGCCGCCGCCGCCGAGAGCCTCCGCTGGGCGAAGCTTCGAAATTATTCCTCATTTATGGCGAAAGCCTTTTAAGCTCAGGTCAGTATGGAGGACGGGATTAGAATCCTTCCTTCAATATGGCCCGTGTAATTTGTCAAAGCGCTTCGATAGCCCATTTCCTCTGATAGACTACGGCCATTTTTGCTGGATGCACCTGGTAATCCCAACCATTTATCTTATACAGAATCTGATGCACTTTTTAAACTTGAAGCTAATTTCCCGTGAAAGATAAATAAAGAAGTAACGGCTTTGAGCGCAGTAAACATGAACAGTTTGCAATTAAAAGCACTAGTTTTAACGTGTAAAAGCCAAATACTGAATACTGCACATACTTTTAGATTAAATTGAAAGTAGAAACATTTTTAATGTTACAAATTATATTTTTACAAAAAGCTTTGGTGGGTTATACCATTTTTTTTACTTTGTTTTTCACCACATTGCACACATCCAGTAAATATTTTATGCAAATTTTTGTATGACTATCAAAATTTTTACAAATTTGTGAAGCACATTTTTTTTGGTTTAACATTCATGTTATTTTAAATTTAAAATTGACAAGGGCAATTAATGTCAAGGGTAAACTGTGAACTACTACATATTTATTGGGTTATATTTTATGATTCTTTTTACATGCAATTTAAATACGGACCACCTTAAATATCAATTAGATATGAAAAAAGAAGATTGATTTAACTTTTATGTAAAAGTATAAAATAATTCAATTACCGATCGCATTTCGTGACGTGACAGACACTTATAATGTCTCAAATCGACGATAAATTGAATCATCTAATGAGATTTGAATCCAAATAATATTTGGATTCTCATTTGCTAGGAGGTGTGATGATTCACTCGCGATTTTCAATATTTTCGGCTAGCGGCAAATGAGGCCCCAACCGATTCATCAATCTAGGCTCTAATCTGTAATAAAGTACCGATCCAGACAGACGGCGGTAGGGAGGGTGATTTCTCCCTCCACCGACTTCAACCCCCGCTGGCAACTTTACTCCCCCTTGGCGATGCACGGCGGACAACATTACCTGAACCGTTCAGGTAAACGTTGATATATTAATCAATCAATGCTCGCTGCACTAGCGCGAGCTCCACAGTTCATCTGTGTCAAATGTTTTTTCTGGTCAACTTTTATACTCTCGATGTACTATATTTTCCAACACATTACCGAAATTTACATCCTTAAATTCTGTACCTGAGACCCAAAATCTTTGAAATGTAATTTTTGATTATTTTTTTCATTTCGTTCATAACAGTGGATGTGTAAAAATAAACAATTTGGATAAATACCGGAAACTTCTGCGGCTGTAATTATGAAAATGCTTCTTTTGAGAGCGAATATTTTATAAATGAGACTTTTTGGCTCTCAGGTTTTTCTGAAATTTAACATGTGATCAAATGATCTTTATTGATGTGCAAATAAATTTAGGCTTACTGAGTTGTTTATTCTTAAATTAACGAAATATAAAATTTTGTTTAACAATTTGTACCTACCGATCAAAACAATTATTAATTTATTTATTAATAATTTTTAAAAATGAACTTCTTATATCGACGGTAATATGTGGTAGTATGTGATTTTTTTTTTTTAATTTACAGAAGAGTTAATGTTTGTACGGTGATTGTCAATATTTTTTTTATTTTTTTTTATTTTTTATTTATTTAAAAAATCTCATAAAACATACATGTATTATATTCCCAGGAGTTATAAAAACTCATTTTGGGACCGGTATTATTCACATTTTTAATAATATATTGCACAATAAAAAAGACGAAAAAGAAAGACGATTCAAAATTAACACATTCAATCTTAATCCTAAACATCATATCTATTCTTTTTAAAAGTAGTCACTAATTAATTTATTCAAAATATAGAAAAATTGAGTAATAAACAAAGCTAATTCAGAATCAATAATAATTTTAAAAACTTTTTAACTAGCACAGCACGACATCAAAGTTTCCAAACAAATTCTCCAATAGTAACGCCTCTTTGATGGAAATGGACTTACTGATTTATTTATCGCCTTTTAATTTGTTTCATTTAAATACAGGGGAAATATAATTGACTAACATAACTTCCCGTGCAAACTTGATTGAATACGTCGCGTCACGTATCAATATTTTGTATGGAAAGGGCAAGTTAAACCACGCTGAAAGTTTTTCTTTAGTTCTCGAATGCCTCACCAGTAAAAACACAGTATTTACAAAAATTAAAACTATACTACCGTCGCGTCGTAAGCGCAAAAGGGGGTATCCAAATCGCTAGGTATTTTTAGAATCTCAAATATAAATCGTTCTATTGATGTCATTCAAATAAATCAGATAAATAAATTAAGAAAAGGAATCACTTGAAATAAACACCTTCAAAACACCTAACGATGCAGATAACCCCTGGCATAGGATGTCAGTAGGTATACCTAAGTTAGCGAAAGGATAAAAGAAAATATTCAAAAAAATATTATATCACGAGGATGCATTAACGCTCTAATTTTTTTTATTTGCTGTCGCCAATAGGAACTTTAAGGATTTTTTAAAAAATATTTTTGTAAACGTACAATTTTAATGTAAACTGAGTTTATACTTTAAATAATTAACTTATACTTTTTCTCATTGGTGCGTTGGCATATTATTTTGTATAGCTCATACTATGAAGTAAGACTAACTGTAATTGTAATATTGCTAAATCTGTCAACTGTCCTTTCATCATTTGAACCGTTTTTTTGTAGGATTAAAAAATATGTTTCGGCTTATATTCAAAGTAGGTAATTGAACTTGTCTGTGTGGGGTCTCAGCCAGTCACATTTGCATAGTATATTTTTACCATCTTCATAGATTTTTTATATGATTAAAAAGTGTATTTCTGCGTTTTTATTCGGGGCAGTTAAGACTTGTCTATGCTTACAAATAATGAACGTTCAAGTTAGTTTGTACCGCAGCTGTCCAGTTGTACACGAAAGAAACATTGCAGGTAGCGCAACAATCGACTACTTAATTTTTAACCACTCGGCAGTCGGCAGCGATTTGTTCAGAGTTCCAAACTCTCGTACTGTTTTCCTGAAGGGATCCATTTTTAATGTAGCTTCATGTCATTTACTTATTTATGGCAACAACAGAAACTCATCTTGTATGTAGTCGTTAGTTGTTAGGATATTATTCATAAGTTGCTACGGTTTATTTACGTTTTCAGTCCATGAGCAGGAGATCGACACAGCCTTTTCTTTGAAACATTTTTTTGCATTTAGACACGTACTAAAGCGTTTTTTTTTCAATTGAATGTTTTGCCCTATCCTTATAACATAAGACTACGTGAGCAGCACACACAAAATATAGACGCAAAAAGAGTTTTTTAATTTTTTTACTGAAAAGTAAGGTAATAAAACGAAAACTGGCTAATTACCTAAAATTTGATGTGTTCCTTAATTACTACTTATTTTCATTTTAATGTCACCTTAAGTTATTCAGATCATTTTGAAGAAAATGCCATTGAAAGGCTTTTTTTTTTTTTCTCCATAATATTCATAGCTTTTTTCGGTTTCTCTTTTTCTTTAGAAAATAGTTTAAAATATATGTTGTGATAATTTTCTTGAAGTTTCATGTCTGTCAAAACACCTACATTTCCAACGCTGGCATACGGTGCAGGTAGAGCCTTAAACATTTAAATGCATACAAGCCTCTTAGCCTTAATATTGAAATTCTGAAATTTAAATAAGTATACATTTTATATTAATCGTTTAAATACATTTATTTCTTTCCATTAACCAGCATGCCGTACATTTTTACCATAATTAATAAACTTACATACATTTCAGAATGTAGAACTACATAAATGGCAGGTAAAGCCTCTTACATGATACATAGTTTAAATCAAAATCAAACTAACAATACAACTCAATTATTTTTTTAGAAAAGAAAGATAGATACAAAAAATGTAATAGGTTCTTATAAAAAACAAAAACAAATCATTTAAAAAAATACAAAAATCACTTATTTTATGTTTATAATTATAGATGTTTATAGGCCTTAGAAGTAAAAATATTGTTTCATTAAGCAGTCGTAGCGTACTAATAAGAATAGTACCCAATTAGCAATATATTATACCTACCTATTAGGACGAAAAATATAAAACTTATATTTTTTTCATAGAAAAGGGGTATGGCATTCTCGATATAATTATTTGCTCTCGGTTCTTTTTTATTTCTTAAAATAGCGTAAATTAAATATATTACGTATAATAGCGTTTGTGTGTAATGCAGAGCGTTAGTAAAAGGAGTGGAATAAATAGATTTCATTCACAATACTAAATAATTCCTTACGATACGTGTACTGCAAATTTTGTGAATTTCTCCTCCCGTGAGTTAGATGGGTAATTCTTTTTAGACCGAAAAACGAGTAGCGTCGTATGAAGTGCAAGATTTTGAATGTGTTCAAATAAATACTTATAGACGAACTATTACTGGGTTATACCCATGTTGGGCTAATATAAAATATTATTGATATCCCAACAGAGACTATAAAACTATTATAGAGATAATCTACTTTCGTTTCCAGAGTTTCTCTGTCTATGTTGGGATATCAATCGTATGAAGTGACTTAAAATACTATCATACTTTGTAATTATTAAATGGCAGAATACACCATAATGAGTGTTTATATACATATAATGAAAAAAAAACAATTTTCAATACATTTTTGAAGCAAATAAAATCAAATAAATTAATGCTATCCGATTTTTATAACGTTTACTACAAGAATTTGTAAACAACGAACAAAACCTCCGTTTCATAAAATTAATTTATTGTTTTTGTGTATATATTTTTAGTTAACCAAAACACATTAAAATATTTCCCTACCGCTGTTTCGCCGCGAAGCATGATATCGCGCACAAATTATTCTAGTTTTTTTAATGTGCAGGATAAAATGTTTGTTTTAATAATTGAAGTGTCGACTCTGACAGGAGCTCATTTTTGCTTTCATTTTATAATTGCCTATGTTTCTGTTATCGCGATACGGCACGCACGACTTTTTTCTGTAGTATGGAATGTACGTCAGGTCATAGGAAGCAGAAGCAGTAATATCCATAAACAAAAACCTTTTTTCATTGTGTCTGTCTTTCTTGTTGACTTATCTGTCATGAATTGAGATGCAAATATTAATTTATGTCGATTAATCTTAAAAAAATAGATTGATTGATATCTGCTTTTAAAAATCACTTTCGATTAAAATGTATAAACAGTTTAACGTATCATATGACGACCATTATATGACGACCCATTTAAATGCACTTTTTTCGTGGAAATTTAGCTATTTTCACTTTGGTATGTGAGAAACAATGGCAGCTACCTTCATAGGTTGGAAGCATTGGAAACTGGCGTCCGATCACTTACCTCTGAGGTGGTTTGTCGAATCCATATGATCAACATAAGAATCTGATATAGAAAAATTAAAATTATGATGAATAATAAACATTGTTGAAAATTCAACAACTCATCTATTCAATAATGAAATATGAAAACAATGCAATAAGAACTCAATTAGGCATTATTGATTTGGTTAGCCGCTTTTGCTTCTAAATGCCCAAGGTGTACCACTGAGCGGTGACGTGGAAATATGTAGGTACCGACTAAGTGTGATTATTTTTAATGAGTGTAAGAACAAAACGGATCGCACCACGAACGATGTAGTACCATTCAGGTGGAGGAAAATTATTTCGTCTAATGTTTCTTGGAATTTCCTTTTGTTTTTACAAATTTTCGTGTTTTAGGCAGAGTGAAAAAAAATCTCGACTTTTTTTAACTCTAAAAGGTTAAGTAACCATTAAAATATTAGATTTTGTAAGCCAAATTGATGTTTAAATCTCCTCTAATTTATTTTTTTTTATTTTTCTTAAAATCGAAAGTATTGTTTTTTTATATTTAGTTTGGATTTATATTTTTTTCTATTTAATTTTTGACATTTGCAATTTAATAATGTTGTAGTAGAGGGAAACAATTTGCCAAATTAGTATCAGTTTCAGTAGTTTCACTTTGCAGTTATTATGCACAAAACAATTCATTACTAATACTCTACTCCCTAATCCGCACTCAATGGTGCATAGAATTGGTACACCAAGTGCAGTTTATCTTGATCATTTTATTACATGAAGGTTGGATGATCAGTCTTACGCTTCAGTACCAGTCCAAGGTATCACACATGAAATATTATTATGAAAATCACATGTTAATACATATTTCATGTTGACCCCCTACGGGAATCGAACCCGAGACCTCATGCAAGAAAGACGATACAAAATTAACACATTCAATATTAATCCTATACATCATAACTATCATTGAAAAACATATTTAAATACAAATCTTTAAGGGCTCTACTATTTTTTTATTTATTTATTTTTACTTCATGGGGTAGTTTATTATATTGGGATCGAGAAATGTTCATTAGGGATTTTTTACCGAATTTTGTAGATAGAAACTTTGGAATGTGGGGGTTTTTTGAATTACGTGTATTGTGGCCATGAAGCTCAGAGTTAAAATTGTGTTTCAAACTTGTATGTGCTGAATGATTCAATATGGTAAGTATAGTATTTGTTGGACAACAATGTAAAAATAAAATAATTTGAAGAAATACTGAAACTGCTGCTAAAAATCACTAAAATACGTTCCCTAAAAACCAACATTTTGGCGATTAAGCTTTTTAACTCTCGAGTACAGAAATATATTCTTACAACTGATATTTTCATAAAGAGTTTAGTTTTGACTCTGATGTAGAGGCTATAAAAGTCACGAAGAATAAATGCTTTATAAAACAAACAGTTCTCTTCACATTGATTTGAATTAGACAATTCATGTTGATGTTCCCCTCTGGTCCGCTCGCCATGATGGAAAGCGACCCACGGTAGGACGAGGCTACTTGGTGACAGGGACACGTAAAGTTTCCACGTGCTGATTGGACACGTAGTGCTAAGGATCTGAACAAATCGGACGGACCTCCGTCTCCCAGGACCCTCTCCCCAACCCATCTAGGTTTATACTTCCCACCCTGGGTGTACAAATTTTGGAGGCGATTTTAGGACACTTTGAGTTTGAACATTTCTTCAGACAGTTTCGGGACACTGCATTTTTAAATAATCATTTAGATAATATACTAAAAGATATTGATTATTATATATGGTACCTTATAAACATTATACATATAAGTAAAAAAAAATATAAAAATAAGCAATAACAATCTAAACGTTATAAAATCTGATACCTTTGTGGATCGCAACTCTCCACTCATCGATAATAACATTACAACATATATTTAGTCAACATTTTTTATTGTAACGATACCAATGTTGGATAAGCAATCAAGCAAAAAACGATAGTCATGTAATTGTATTGATGTGCAACAAATCAAAACCGTTAGAAGTGCGAACAAGTCAATTTTTTTATTTTATTATTATATTTATTTAGTACTATATAATTTTTACATAGACTAAAATTATTACATTACACTTCATATTTTTTTTCCCTAACTATTCTTGTCCTACTATTATACATTTTTCAATTTAGCTATAATATGATACCTACACTATTATTTTTTACATTTAACCCTAAATAACTTTACATTTTGTTAATTTTTTATTTCATCTGGAATCTCCTCATACATTTTAATGCCTTTATACTTTATACAATTCTGTGACATAGCTTTTCTTTTCTTTTCTAATCTTATATTTTTTAAACCTCTTGTTGCATATTTTTGAAAAAAGTCATTGCATTCATGTGTATTTGTGATTAATTATTGGTTGATAAAAGTTTATTTATGATATCATTTCCGGTACAGTAGCTGTTGCGGGTGATTTTGGACAATCACTGTCTAAGGTGATCCCGGAAAGTCATTGTCTCGGCCGATCCTAGACAGTCGTGGTCTCCGGTAATACGGGACAGTTGGCAACCCTATCCTGCCCGCATTTCCAATTCAGTTAAAATAGCCGTAGAAAAACTGACAAGTGATTCGGGCTTCAATCCACCCCATGTTACTTTATCGCTAACGCCCCTGCCAACGTATCTCTACGAAATATCGCTGCACTTTACCTTATTCTGAAAGTGTTTTCACTCTTCGCTTGTTTTTATGAGTTTACAAGAAGTTAAGTTTGTTGTTCCATTCTCGTACGTTTTAGCAGCGATTCACACAATTAACAATGCTCGATCTTTGTAATTAGATTATGACTAACCGCTCAGAATGAAACATCATTTTTTTTATCTACCTACCTCAAATGCAAAAAAAATATAAAAAATAATTTTCGATATTCATTTTTCATGTTTTTATTAATATAATTTTTTCTCTTTTCAGAGGTTTTGGCTTCATCACTTTCGGGGACCCATCTAGTGTAGATAAAGTACTGGCGCAAAGCACACATGAACTCGATGGAAAAAAGGTAAGATGCTTCGTTATTTGCATGAAACGATTTTTTTTGGCATCAAGTCAATTATAAAATAATAAAAAATAACTTACTGGAATATTTCACTGTTTCCGCTCCCAATAGTTAATCGTCTGAATAAATTTTAATCAATACTTAATAAATTTAAAGAATGACTTGACTTTTATTAAGGTACTATAGATTACAAAAATACATTTCATATTGGCCCCGTTGCATCAGGAATCGAACCCATGACCTCATGCGAGGCAACTCAACCCGCTATCCACTATACCACGAGTTGGACAATAACTCCTATATTTAAAAAATACTAAAGAAACATTAATTCTTTCTCTAAATAGAATACGCTTAACGCTGCATATTTTTCCATCAGATCGTTTTATGCCAGAGAGAGATTTGATAGGAGCGGAGAGGGTTAGTCACTCAACTCTACATTCAGCTTTTCCTACATAATGCAGGTGAACCCATTCACTGCCACCATCCAATATTACATGTCTCGCGCACGGAGCATTGTATGGGTTTATTATGGGGTTAAAATTCTACACGGAGTTTCTTCCAAGATTTCATTCTCACCCATGCATCTATTTTGTCAATAAACTCTTATAAAAATGTGTTCGCATGAATAAGATTCCGCGATTCAACGAAATAACGAAAGAAATAAAATCAAGAATGATGAGAAATAATTTATTCGCTGAAAGATTTACTGTCTTCGTTATTTGATCATTTTAAGCGTGTGTGTGTATATTGCATACACATGTTCTGAAAATGAAATTTAGTAAAATCTCACATGTACTATCCAACTGTCAGCCGTAAGAATTCAATTTAATTAACTTTTTTAATCGCTCTGTGGTTGTGGTTAGCATTTTTTTGCTTCTCTTTAAATTTGCATACCAAAATATTGAATTTGATGCTTTCAAGTATAATAAACTACATAATATATATTATTTGTTTTTTATCTTGATAATTTTGTGTACTTTTCTAGATAGTGGCGATCTTTTCAAAGCTGCTTCTTATGAAGTATTTCAATATACCTTCGTATTTAGATTGATAATTTCTATTTTACCAACGAAATCAACCGAAAAAAAAATCTAATAGATACATAAATATTCCCATTGACAGAAGCCTCGTCCTCTATTATTGCAACTCGACAAATTATTGATTGTAAATGTAACGTGAAATTGTGAATCCGGCAATAAATCAGCGCGTCACGTCGAACCGGAACTCTATCGGAGTTCTATAAAAGTCGTTTGATAATCCTCCACGCTTTACGCTGGCGAGAAAAAATCTTTCATTTCAAATTAACATACAAAAACAATTTCTTTTACCTTCATTGTTTGTCAAGCCTTCGTGAAAATAAATTCCTTGAATCTCTTGGCAGCCCCCCCCCCCCCTTGTGAAGAACTCCCCCCTTTTCCACCCTACCTCTCTCCGTACCTCTCCGACCCTTCTCCCATTTTCTGAGGTCTATGTCTACGTCTACCGTGTTCATTTCCCCCTGTTATTTTATAAACGCAAGTTTTTAAAAGTTTAAAATTAAATTAAATCCATGAGCTCTTTATATTTCCACCTCCAATTTTTTAGTTTGGTTTTCTCTTAAGAGCGAGCAGCATATGGCGCCGCGTGGAGTTGCGCGATGTAGTTTATACAGTACAAACCATGGCTTTAAAACGGTTTAGAAATTCATAAGATTTACTCAAAACACTATCAACATAGGATTTATACTTTAAGCGAATACTTTTTTAAATTTTTGATGTAAAAACGATTTTTACTGATTCACTTATTTTTTACACCGTCACGTAAAAAATACGCCACGCCACGCGCCGCTGCTGGCCGCCCGTCACCGCGCCGATGCGATGTAGAAAAAACGCTTTAAATAAATAAAAAAAATCTTGGCTACATACTATAAATTTTGAACCCTATTATTGACTTTCAAATAAGTCCATTATTGAGGTGTTTCTCGCCAAAGTATTTGTTAAAGTATTTTTCTCTTTCAAAGCCAAGAAAAATTAAAATTTTCAACAAAAAAGAAAACCCGGGGAGGGTAAGGCGGGGTAAGGTGATGATTTAGTGGCTAATGGATTTATTGTTATCCCGATGCCACGTTGCCCACATTTTCCCTCATTATAACTCCGTTTCTTTGTTTCCTGCGGATTTTTTAACCCAATTGTAAGGGCCTTGCCTTTTACAATTCCTTCTATTGTGTACATTGAAATATATTTATGCAAATATTCCGACAAAAATGTGAAAGGACTCGGCGGGAGCTTTAGAAAAGAAAAAAACATTATCAAAGTATTGGTCCGTCAATCCATACTTTTCTTTTGTATTTACATACGTATCGAGCGGATTATTTACATTTTAAGCTATGTGAATTTTATTTTTTCGTATCAAGAAAATATTGTAAGCTGTTTGGTATTCTTGTATTTTTTAAATTAATAACATGCGAAGAAAGTATTTGAAAAACTTGTTGCAATTATACACAAACAAACCTCAATACACATTTCTGCTTGGTTTTAAGACAGAATTTTGTGCTTGGTTTACTGAAATTATTTTAATTTGTAAATTATACCCGATTTTTTTATTTCAACTACCTACTTCAACCAGCCAGAAGGCCTAATCAAGTGGTAATTACATCAAAAACACTGATGTAACTTCTCCTGGATTCGAACTTGGAAACTCTGACATATGTGTCTAGCGTTATGGCCATCACTTTTCGCAAAACATCATTGTTTCAATGGACCATTTAAATACATCCAATAAGAAACATCAAAAACAAAAGTTTTTTTTTTTCTGCAAAAAAAACATAGCTTTCAATACTAACCCACGGCTTTCTAAATTGAGAAAATTCTGAATGGTTGATTTATCAGCTGTTACTTAATTAATTTACTAACTTAATTTTTACAGATTTAAAAATAAAATTTACCATGTTATATTTAATATGTGAACAACCATCTTCATCTCAGATTTTTTTCTATGAAAATTTGTAAGGGCATCTTAAATTTCATTATGAGATATTGACAGATATTTTTCGTAATTTATCAAGGAAGGTTTAAAATTAGGGTTGGTTGGAAAATATGGTTTCAACCCTTTCATAATTTTTACCCGAAGAAGATAAAAGGTAATATAACTTCTAAATTTGGTTCGTCTTATTGAACCCACCCTCTTGTTTGTACCGCCAACCGACTGCCTATCTTTTTATCTTTGTATCATTTTGTAATTAATGAGATGAATAATGTCAACCCCTTCTTTTGTCATTCCGACGTAGACAAAATAAGGGTTGTTTCAATATGGTATAAAGACAGTTAACGCAAAATACCTATTGAAATATTACCACCGTTTATATTACTTTTCTAGGCAATTAATAAGCTAAAAGCTTCAAAATGTTTTGTTTAATACTAAAAAAGACCAGTTTTTCTTTAACTAATTAGTAGGTACGTAATTTTACTGATAGGAAGAAAATAATACATTTCTTTAAAAATTCTAAATATTGCCGGAATTTTCCAAATTAAATACAATTTTTATAAATCATCTTACCAACATAATAATAATAATTCCCTAAAAAAATTCTACTACTACAACTTCCCCTTATCCGCACCCAATAGTGCATAGGGCACTGCATAGGTACACCAAGTGCAGTGATTCTTGATCATTTAATTACATGAAGGTAAGATCAGTCATACCAGTCCAAGGTATCTAACATGAAATATTAATATGAAAATCAAATGTAAATAAATACTTCATGTTGACCTTCAACGGGAATCGAACACGCAACCTTATGCACGGTAGCCAAATGCGCTATCATTATGCTAAAAAGTGGACTATGATATACTGCATAAATATTACACATTCAAATAATTAGAATACTTTGTAAAAAAAAAAATTGAAATTTATTCCGTCTTTAATCTAGGTTTATACAAAAGCCCCTTTAAAACAACAATTTTATACTAAGGCGCCCAAATAACTCTCCATCACCAGAATTTTGATTGCCTCCGAATAATTTTTACCTAAGATCTGAAAAATTCAAAATACCTGATTTTTATCAACCCCTCCATAGCTAACATCCGCTCATTGGGGCTGTAAGTTATACCGACGCTTTGTTAGGAAAAACACCCTTTGGGGAGGGGCCTTTTGTGCCGATGATTACTTCTATACCTGTCATTTAACTATCTATATTTTGGTCCTAGGAAGGCAAATTGAAAAAGAGGATAATGCCTTAATATTGGTCTGTCTGGAATGAAAACATCAAATGCTTGGATTGGTCATAACTATTTTATTTGTATTTTTAAGGACATGTTTTTTAAAAATCATATCAAGCAAAAATAATACAAAATTTAAAAAACATTAGGTTCCTACCTACTGTGAAATTATTTTGTTTAAATGTTAATATTAGTTTCATTCTACTAAATTGATATGTTACAATAATAAATTATTGCTCTAACTAAGAGTTGATTGGAAGATATTGCTTTCTAACATAAATAAGATCGCCTACGCACACACTTTAATAAAATTTTATTTAAACATCTTATTTGATACCTAAATATACTAAAAAACAATGTTATGTAACATTTAAAAAAAAATAGAAAAATAAAAAAATGTTTTCCTGAATAATTTAAAAAGTGCTATCGCTAAAAGTCACCAGAAACTTCATTTTATGCAGTAAGTACCTACCAAAATCTGTTTCAAATCAACTTTTCCAGAAAAGTTCAGCATAGAGTTCAATAATACTAACGAAATCAAGCATCGATATCTTTTATCAACAGAATCCTCACCGCAAACTTTAAATAAAATATTTGCGGGCTTAGAGTATAACCTAAAATACTTGGGGACTATACGAGTACATCAGTACATACGTAGAGGATATTTTCGTTTTGTATTCCGTTAGGATTGAAGGTATCTTTACCCGACCAAGCTGATGACGCACTCACCCACACATGTTAGTCTTCAGCGTATATGTACTTTTGAACTCGTTTACGTATGTCTCACGCACACTTGTTAAAAGAACGTATACTTAATGCTTATACTAAGCTCACTTTGCCTAAGTGTCCCTGAGAGGATAAAAATCGACTAAGAATAATGTTTTATGTATTAAAGGTTTCCTCCGCTATTAATCATTGTTCTGTCCAAAAAAGGAATAAATTGACGTATGTTGGATTCAGTATCAATGTTTGTAGATAAGTAGTTGTGGCATAATAGTGTGCTTTACCTATATAAATGAAAAATTAAACTCAAAAATATAATTTATTACGAAAGTTGATATTTCGCAGGCCCAGTAAGTAATAAGTTGCCAAGGACCGATAAGAATGAAGGTGTTGATTACTGCAAATTATGTATCTATAATTTTCAAGATTGAAAGGACGGATAAAAAAATTACGTTGCTAGTTTCACTGTTGATGTTGATTTCTTACCCACCCGATTTACTGAATAAGTCAAACAATAAGTCTGCCTTTCTGTGGCATGGTACCAGTACCAAGCAAGATGATCTTTCATAAGTGTACAATATCAATCGTTGCGAAGTGTAACTCAAACAGCTTATTGATATTTCAATGTGCATTTAGCTAACGATTGTGATTCGTGTCGATTTTGGATATTGAAATCAAAGCTAACGTACCAAACAATCTGCAGTCTTGCGTGCAAATGATCCAAATATTAGTACAATGCAGTATATCTCGCTGCACGGCAGTCATACTGCAAATCCTTACCGCCAGTCGATATAGTCAAGACTATCTCTATACCTCCGTGACAGATTAAGCCAACAAAGAGACTAGATAATGCCAATAGAATGATTTAATTCCTCTATGAATATTTGATCGTAAGTTATTCATTGGAGGTAACTGATAGGCATTATATTATTACTATCTTCAATAGTCCCATGAAATTTATGGTGCTTTTTTAAAATTTTTAAAATTTTAAAAAATTTTTTTAAAAAAAAATTTTCCCTTTTTTAACTGGGTTTTTAAAAAAAAAAAAGGGGCCCAAAAATTTAAAAAATTTTTTTTAAAAAAAAAAAAAAACCCTTTAAAAAAATGGGTTTTTCCCCGATTTTAAAAAAAAAAATTAAAAAAAAAACCCCCAAAACCCTTTTTAAAAAAAAATAAAAAAATTTTTAAAAAAAAAATTTGGGGGGTTGGAAAATTTTTTTTCCCCAAAAAAAGGGGGGGGTTTTCCCTTTTTTTAAACCCTTTAATTTTTTTTTAAAAAAAAAATTAAAAAAGGGGGGGGGAAAAAAATTTTTTAAAAAAAAAGGGTTTTTTGGGGGGGGGGGGGGGGGGGGGGGGGGGGTTGGGGAAAAAAAAATTTTTTTTTTTTTTTTTTCCCCTTAAAAAAAAGGGGTTTTTTTTTTAAAAAAAAGGGGGAAAAAAAAAAAAATTTTTTTTTTTAAAAATTTTTTTTTAAAAAAAAATTTTTTTTGGGGAAAAAAGGGGGGGGGGTTTTTGGGGGGGAAAGGGTTTTGGGGTGGTTTGGGGGTTTTTTTTTGGGGGTTTTCCTTTTTTTTAAATTTTTTTTAAAAACCCAAAAAAACCTTTTAAAAATTTTTAAAAAAAAGGGGGGTTTTTTTAAAAATTTTTAAGGAAAAGGTTTTGGGGGAAAAATTTTGGGGGGAAAAAAAAAAAAAAATTTTTCCCCCAAAAAAAAAAATTTAAATTTAAAAATTTTTTTTTTTTTAAAAAAAAAACTTTAAAAAAAATTTTTTTTCCCCCCCCGGGGGGAAAAAAAAAAAAAAAAAAAAAGGGTTTTAAAAAGGAAAGGGGTTTTAAAAAACCCTTTTTTTTTTTAATTTTTCCCCGGTTTTTTTAAAAATTTTTTTTTAAAAAATTTTTAAAAAAATTTTTCCCCCTTTAAAAAACCCCCCCCAAAAAAACTTTTTAAAAAAAATTTTAAAAAAAAACCCAAAAATTTAAAAACCCCAATTAAAAATTTTTTTTATTTAAATTTTTTAAAAAATTTTTAAAAAAAATTTTTTTTAAAAAAAAAAACCCAAAA
>JAGVSP010001007.1:0-105357 GCA_022494985.1 Micrasema minimum
CAAGTTCCGCCTGCATACAAACTAGAGAGCTCACAGCACCCCGACTGATGTATAGAAAACTAAACTTTCATTATTTAAAATACCTTATTGAAAATAGTAGCGTGTAAATCCTAACGATTATTAACGAATCTTTTCATTTTTGTAGAAAAATCTAAACTAAAATACAGTTTACATATTGGATTATATAAGTATCGGAGTATTTAAAGAAAAGAAGTTTTTGTAAAGTGTAATATTGGTGTATTTAGATAAAGGGCCGAGCTCGTAGGAGCCGGCATTTCCCTATAAATATGAAGTATTTAGGCTGAACCGTGAATATGACCGGACCGTGTATAGTAGCTTTTAGATTTAGCTGGGTTTGGGGACCTATGATTACGACATTGACACGAGAGCGCTGTGGCGACCTCACCGCATGTAATAGTACGCTGGCTCTCTTCCTCTGCACTGGGATGTGTTGCTGCACGACCCCACGCTTCCGTTGGGTCGGCATTTAAGTTATCGCTTCTTTATATGTAGGACACGATGTTAGCGAGTGCTGCGAGTGTGGAACTCGATGTCCGCGCGACCCCAGTTGCCCGAGACAACACAACGTAACACATGTAACTTCAGGTTAGCTAAATCACAAATCCCAACTTTTATCCTATAAAATTATTGTATATGGCTGTACAAAAAATATGTAACCTAAATGTATGAAAAAAAAGTAAAGTTTAATTTACTAATACGAAAGACTGTTTGAAGTGTGCGTGGTGTCCGTGGAAGTGTAATGTATATTGACAGAGGGAATGTAATGTTTGTACTATAGGAAGTGCGGGCAACTGTTAACACTTGTATAGCAAGCCGATGTACAGCGTGACACGAGTGTCTACACCTTTAGGTTGTCTTAGCTAACATTTATATTATTATATCAACTACTTATTATGAACATTATAATAAAGCATTTCTGTAATAATTAAACCATCTTTTATTTCATACTTATATGTACAGTACATTCTTAATAAAGATTATTCTCTCAATTCATAAAATGATACTTTTTACTTCCAATCCCACCAACTTATAATTACCAACATTTCATTGTTTATTCAATAGATTAACTTACAACTAACATTAACTTATTTAGCGCTTAAATTACAATATTTTCTAAAATCTTCAGCACAGATTTGATGCGGAAAGTATTCATTAAACATACTTCAATTTTTCACTTTTCAAAAATTTAAGGTCTATCTCACTATCCAACCTGAAAACAAAGAAAAGTTACTATCAGTAAACATAGCATAAAAATTAAAACATTTTTTACACTGAAAAAGACTGCAAAATATTTTTTAATGTGATGTAAATTGGACTTAAATGAATAAACAATAAACCTATGTATTGGAGCAGTCGGTGGGCGGAGCGGGGGGCGCTACTCGCTGTCCTCCTTGTCCTTGCGGTGGGAGGACTTCTTCTTGGAGCGGTGGCGGGCGGAGGGGGAGCGGGAGCGGGACTTGTGGCGCCGGGAGCGGGAGCGAGAGCGCTCACGGCGGTGCGACCTGCGGGGCGGACAACACTGTTAGGCCAGACTCCACTCGTCACAATTTCAAATAACTTAAGTGAAACCCCTAAATTACGATTTTCAAGGGACCGACAAAATAAAATGCAATTGGAGGGAAAATGTAAATAGTGGGAAATTTAAAAAAAAGTAACTTTTTTTTTACTTATAATGATAAAACAATGGTTTCATATGTATTTTTTTAGTTACTAATTCTATTTTATAAATGTAACAGAATGTGCTATATTCACGAGAATGAGATGATATGAGAATCCAGTAAAAGAAAAACATTCAATTGTTTGTAAAATTAACCTTAAAAACACGTAAAAATAAGTAATAAAAGTTCGTAGAAGTAAATAAAACAAAACTGTAAAATAAGCACATATCGGCAATCAATGTCAAAGCAAAATCACGAAAATGAAATTTATAACATACAGAATACCAACAGTTAAATTCGAATAAAATCATGTTGGTAGTAGTAGATGACAGATGGTGTGTGGTAGTTCTGTAAGTTGGTAATTGATCTGAAGGTAGGTTTTGTTCATGGATTTTATTTTTTTGTTGGTATCTTAGGAGCTAACTTCACATTGTATTATAGCTGTCAATTTTCAATACGAAATTTTCGGACGTTAATTGCGGAAAAAAAAACGTAAAACTGGGATTTAAATGTACCAAATAATTCAATTCTCTATGGGACTTCAAAAATAAAACGCAAATGCCGGGAGAATGTAAATTGCGGGGACGTAATTTACGGGTTTCACTGTAATTCTAAAGGTGGACATGTGTGTTCAGAGACTAGGCACCTGTTCATTACAGAAAGATAAGCGTCCATGAACGAGTAGGCCAAATCCGCAGGCTAGATCCACGGGTCAAATCAAAGACTTATCTTTGGATCTGGGCATAAATTACCAAAATATCTACGTAATGGAAGTGTACTTAGAAATTTCATTTAAGAGGAAACAATGCCACGTGACTTGGGACCGTTTCTCCATGCAATTATATTCCTCGATTTTCTCCCTGGAATTTAGTGCTAGAGCAATGATTTTTTCACAGGTTTTAGAAATAAACAAGTGTAACAAATGTATTTGCATTGTTTTTTAACAGTATTGGTTGGTCGATAACTAAAACATGTGAAAAAATCATTGCTCTAGTGCTAAATTCCAGGGAGGAATTCAAGGAATACGATTGTATGGAGAAACGGCCCCAAGTCACGTGGCATAGTTCCCTCTGAACTGTAATAAGTTATTTCATATGGTAGTTGATAATATTTATATATATATAAGAGATGAAGAGGTTAAAAATCTTTTTGACATCGCTAAGACGATTCAAAACTGAATTGCATAAAAATAAATTTTAATTACTTCTCTCGATGTCGATCGGGTTTGATGGATCTCGATCTGTCCCTCTCTCTATCTCTGTCTCTTTCTCGTTCACGCGCGTCCACAGATTCCCTGTCTTCTTTCTCTCTCATTTCCTATAAACAAATTTAATATTTAGTAACACCGCAGGAAAATATCCAAGCTGAATGTTCAGCTGAGTAAAAGCAATATCTCACCTCTCTGGGTTCCCGCCTGTCCATGTAGAGGTGTGGCGGGGGCGGGCGGCCCATCATCAGCGGAGGGGGCCCCATGCCGTGCGGGGGACCCAGCCCCATGGGGCCCCCAGCTGGCGTAAGCTCCTTAATGTCTCCGGGGGCCCAGCCTGGCTCTGGTCCCGGTCCTAAGAACATTTTTAGATATTTTATTGTATTGTTATTTTTATAAATACTTCCTGTGACTGATCGTTACGTGAAAATAACTACATTTTGTTGTCTTGGTGGTCAAGAGAGCTAAGCAACACATGTATTGTATTGAGAAAATGAACAATGAAGTTTTAAGAAACATCAAAATTGTATGGAGAATGGCTTGCCTCTTTTCACACTTTAGCAAAATTCAGTATTCTAAGAATGTAATTATCACTTAATGTATCACTTAGCTCTCTTCATTACTATAAAGTATACAGTTCTCTGATTAACAAAGCGTAAAAATATCAGTTTTTGGAAAATGTGGCTCTTTTAACCACCAAGGCGACTAACGAGAAAAAAGGCAAAAAATTTTGTCTTGAGGTATTGTAAGAGCCTTTATTCAATTAAATAAACGAAATATTAAGAGGGTTACGCTGCCACGAAACCCGCAGCTGCTTCTCCATACAATCATAGTCCTCGATTTTCTCCCTGGAATTTAGCACTAGAGCAACAATTGTTGTTTAAGACATTGACCAGAAGTGTGTTTGCATCATCTTATTTTTAAAAAATGATGACGATGCATCTATACTTCTTGTCGATATCTAAAAATTGTGAAAATGATGGGGAAATGGCGGCCCGTGACGTGTTACAATCCGGCCCGCGATCGATCAGTAAATATTATTAAATTTTTCCCTCGATAAGCGATATTCGGTCGTTAATTTGATGCCACCTAAAAGAACATAACTAAAACTAATAGTAGTCTAAAAAAACTTTTGGTGAAGGCGAATTCGTGGAGAATTGTTTGTGTAACATTGTGGCTGATGTTTGGGTCTTCATAGATATTTCTGCTAAAAAGTGTTTTCAACGATGAAACTTCGTAAAAATAAAAGGAGAAACAAATTAAAGCTAATGGGAACCTGGATTGTATTTTTGAAATTCAATTTGGAGCCAAATTTCAACATGCTGGTAAATGAATAATCAAAATGTCATTTAGCGCACCAATCTAGCGAGTCGAAACCAAATTATTTTTTTTGTTGTAATTATTGCTTTTGGTAAACCCTTTTTGGCTCGCTTAAATATTATAATTTCCTAATATGGCCCTTCTCAAATTCTATTTCCCCATCCCTGCTCTAGGGCTTCATTCCAGGGAGACAATCAAGGACTACGATTGTATGGAGTAAGTAAAAACCTATCTGACTCACCCCAGTCCTCCTGGTGGAAGGGGGGCGGGTAGTAGGGCTCGGGGGGCCCGTGGAAGAACTCCGGACCCCCGGGGGGCGGCAGGCTCATGTCGGGGAAGCCCTTTGTCCGGGAATACTCCCTCCTGTCGGCTGTCATCACCTATTTAAACAGAAACATTTGTTTTTATTTAACACATCAAGAGAGAAATAGAAAAATCACAATTTTAATGAGCACTCATCAAATCACTTGAAAAAATAACCGTTCGCTCCAGGATTTGAACCTGGGTCCTTCTGATTACCGGTCAGCTTCTCTATCCACTGAGCTAAACGATCTACCACATTTGGCCATGCCTTTGTGGGATGTTTATTTCATTAGGTATATATTTCTAATTTTACATATTAATGTAATTTGTTACTTTTCCAAATAAAATTATCTTACCTCACATGAGTATTACGTAAACAATATTTTTCTTTCTATTTCAATTCTCTGTCATCCATTGTGAAATATGCTTATGCGCATATTATACGGGACAGAAAACTGTATAGTTTATTGTTCAGAAAACTTCAGTCTGTCAAAAGATACACTTAATATGTGTATTTTTTAGGTGCGATCGTAAGTTATTATCATATCTTTGCACACAGGAAATTATTAATATAGCTAATGATGTATATATATTATTTGTTTTTTTACGTTTTTAAAAGCATACAACATACCATAACATACGTTGATATAACGTTAACTGTCAGCCAAACGTCACAAACAGGTCAGCCAAACGTCATGTTGGCAATTCGATATTCCATACAGTTTCCTGTCTAGTATAAAGTGGGCTTTAGGAAAAGTTTTTGAACACAATCTTTTCAAGGGAAAATTATTTATAAGTAAAATAATAATTAAAAGCCATCTCACCTGAATGACATTTTCCCTGACTGGAATCTGCATGGGGGAGATGGGGGGCGGGGGCTCACTTGTCATATCGTCTGGTCCTCCGTCTCTTCTGCCCATTCCTGGGGAAGTAATCCATACTACTTATTAGTCCAATATCATAACATCACACTGCATAATTATCTACACAGATAACAACAGTGGATATAGATGAAGATAGGAAGACTCCGCTGGGCAGGTAAGTTCGAAAACGGACGCAGCAACCTGCAATAACTGAAGCCGTGAAGGAGCGGCAGTGTACCTGGTTTGGGCATGTATTCTGGATGCCCGGATTTATTGACGACAAAGTAACTTCGCCGAATGGCGTGTGCGGAGTTTTTTACAGAAAGCTAAAAGCTAACCTCGTCAATTGGCAGAACTGGCAATGAATTTTTCACAAAAAGGCACCTTATAAGTTAGGATTAGTATTATGAAGTTACCCATGGGCTGGCCAGCCTTGCGCAGGGTGGGTATGGGCGCAGCGCTGTACTTGCTGTTGTCGTTGAGTATGGGCGTGAGATGGCGCAGCTGCGTGCCCATCGCCCCCGGGGTGCCCCCGAGCGGCACCAGCCCCGCTCCCGACTCCTGCACGCGCATCCTCTTCTGTCGCTCGCAGTACGCCCGCCACGTGTCCTCGTTGAAGCCGTAGTTGAAATAGTCTGGAATTCAATGTTATTAACAATTAGAGTACTGAGGGTAGGAAAAAGTTTCACCCTTCGAACAAGAATTTCAGAGAAGTGTGTGAAATTCCATACTACAGTGTTGGAGGTGTCTAGTTACCCACTACGTCTTTAGACGGTAGAATTTGATGATAAGTGGTGTTATGAAATTAATCCTAGGAAGCGTATATTTTTAGAGAATTTGTATAGAAACACCCCATCTAGTGAATTTTTGTTCGAAGGTTTCACTTTATTCTATTTGCATGGGCGTTATATAATAAACTAAGATAATAAAATAAAAACAAGATCACAAATTTCCTATAATCTAATACATTCTTTAATTATTCATTGTAATTATTTGTTAAGTTGATGTTGAGTATGATAGTTGAGTATGATAGGTGCAATATTGAAAGGAGGGTTAGTGCCGGTAACAGAGTTAATGGTGCCTTAAAGTCTGTTGTAGTTAATAAGTGTCTATCACAGAGGCTAAATTCGCAGTTCAATGTATGGAAGCGAAGCATGGAGTTGGAAAAAAAGTGTGGAATGTGTGAAAAACCCATGTATGGTAGGTGCCTTGATGTCGAAATTAGAGCAGAATGCAAGGCTGAGATAAGGCTGTGAAAAGTCGGAATAATAGACATGCATGCATGAGAAGATGTATGAATGTGGAGTAAGCAAGTGAAGTATACCAGGACAGAGTGGTGTGGCGTTCTATCCTCTCGTCTATCCCTTCGGAGAAATGGCTTGATGGTTAGTAAGTTAGTTATTAAGATGTTTGACCAAAAAGATAATGCTTGGAGTATGAATGAAATGTCACCTGTAAGATCTGCTCCGGGTTTCCTCCACGGTTTATCCTCGAGCACGTCGATATTAAACTCCTGAGCTGGTACTCCGTTAATGGTTCCCACGGAGTCGAATTCTTCGGCGCTGAATTTACCCGTCTGCTTCTGCTTATCAAGACTTGGCTGGACTATAAGACCGCCACGCTGTAAAATAAAATGCGAAATGAGGAGTGGTACCCAGATAGGAATTTTTATTAAGTACGCACTTAACATTTTAATGTTATATGGAAAATTATTTGTTTTATTAGTAACACTGATGATGAATCCTATGTCCTAATTTATCAAAAATGAGCTGAGAATACCAAGTTACAGCTCTCACTGACTACCACATTCCTGTCTAGAAAGATCAAAATCACATTCTATTGATTTCCCAAAAATTTACTTATTATAATTAGTGCAGTTTAGATATCAAGTGCTTTTTGCAGACCAAACTTAAGATTTTAACTCAGAAGAAACATACCTTAATATTTAAGTTAGCATATGGCTGTGGGGCCGATTTTAAGTCTCCGATTATAACTTTGACATCATCTTCACTGTCATCGGAATCGGAGTCTCCGTTTTCCTGGCCATCTTCATTCTGGTCATCTTCAGGCTGTTCGCCTTCTTCAAAATGTTCATCATTTAAGTGTGGTTCTTCCGCTTTGTCTTCCTCCTCTTCTGGAGCCGCTTCATCGGCTTGTTTATCTTGAGCTTCCTCCTAAAATAAATAAATAAACTCTTAACGTTTTAGCGCAAATTTAATTATTGCATGGAAAATCTGGCAGCCATTTGAGTTTAATATTAACAAAGCAAATTTATTAAAAATGAATGAGCGATGAGAAAAATATGCGATGCCCCCCCTGTCCTGTGGTGTGCTCCGGCATGTGACGGCTAGGAGAGAACTTTGATGTGTGTCCTGAACGTGGTTCACCAACCCGTTTCCAACTACTGAACCAACGACCCAGCGAGTATTTTAACGATCTAATAAGTGCATCTCATGCAAAGGTCCCTTCTAACGGATACCTTAGCGACCAATGTTATTATGGACAAATTATTTGCCCACCATTGGTAACACGGATGATGAATCCTATGTCCTAATTTATGAAAAAAATGAGCTGAGAATACCAAGTTACATATAGCTCTCAGCCTGACTACCAGTAATTCCTGTCTAGAAAGATCAAAATCACATTCTATTGATTTCTATTGATTTTTAAAACAAAAATTTACTTATTTTAATTAGTGCAGTTTAGATTTATCAAGTGCTTTTTGCAGACCAAACTTAAGATTTTAACTCAGAAGAAACATACCTTAAAAATTTAAGTTAGCATATGGCTGTGGGCCGATTTTAAGTTTTCTCCGATTATAACTTTGACATCATCTTCACTGTCATCGGAATCGGAGTCTCCGTTTTTTCCTGGCCATCTTCATTCTGGTCATCTTCAGGCTGTTCGCCTTCTTCAAAATGTTCATCATTTAAGTGTGGTTCTTCCGCTTTGTCTTCCTCCTCTTCTGGAGCCGCTTCATCGGCTTGTTTATCTTGAGCTTCCTCCTAAAATAAATGAAATAAACTCTTAAGGCCCTAGAAGTTTTTAGCGCAAATTTAATTATTGCATGGAAAAGCAAAGCTGGCAGCCATTCACATGGTGATTTTAGTTTCCTTTTACAAATCAGATTAAGTTAATATTAACAAAGCAAATTTTATTAAAAATGAATGAGCAATGAGAAACAATATAAAAAATAAACAATATGTTACACTTAATTTAAACCAAAAAAAAACTGTTAAGTTATCGTCGGAGCCCATGAGGTTATGTTTCGTTTTGTCATTCATACTATGTGAGTTAAGAATTGAAAATAAAGTTCTCACGGTTTCTGCGGGAGTTGCATTGCCGTTTGCCAACTTTTCAGCTTCATTAGCTGGAGCGTCCGGGTTAGAATCTCCATACAACCAATTGTCATCATTTTCATCCACCATCGGAACGTCCGCCATTTTTCGGTGGTTTTGATTGTCATAGATAAAATAATCGAATAATATGTCACAAATTTGTTTCTAGTAATGTTGCCATAACGAGAAAGTTTTTTTTAAATCGCGGACTAAGGGTCGTTCTTTACCTACGGGGTAGTCCAAAATAAGTCGACAATAAGCGAGAGTTTTGAATAAATAACAATCTCGACAAATAGGGGAATCAAAATCACTTTATGATCTACTATTTTCAAATGATTTAATGATTTTTTTCTAATTGCTAGTTTTCAAATACTTCACCAACTTGCCCCAATTTACAATGAGTTTTTCATGTATACCGTACCTACGCATAGAAATGTAATTTGTTATTTCGTTTGTCCATGCTCTTTCTTTAACTCGTCGGCAAAATGGGTGAGTGCGTGTTGTAAATTTCCGAAATTAAATCAGTGAACATCCAAGTAATCGAATTAAAATGGACAGTTTTTTCGATTCAGTTGTTTATTGTGAAATGTTTTCTCAAACATGTCAGCTAAATTCCGTCAGAAAACCTCCGGATAAGCTGTTATTTTGTATGTTTTCTCAAACATCCCAATTGCGGGAAAGCACTGTATCCCGGTGACAGTTTGACTTACTTGATGTTCAATTTACTCGATATTCGATGGTTAGGAAAAGATATACGTGCTTTATTATGATGTGTTACGTAAATACATTAGTTATAATGCCAGTGCCGTGGTTCAATTTTATGTTTTTGAGGTTATTTGACACTTGGTCCTAACCTATGGCTGACGACTCGTGTATTTTTTAGGTATCAGCCGAGATCACTGGCATAAAAGGAAGGCGACCGGAGGCAAGAGGAAGCCTATGCGCAAGAAGAGGAAGTATGAATTAGGTCGTCCCGCCGCCAACACAAAGGTCAGCAAAGTTGTCATAATTTTATTTTAACTTCATCTCGAGGCTTATCTAACCGGATCATTTTGTAACTTTTCCACTGTTAGAATCTTCCGATCCTCTCTAAACCTTGCTCCCGTGAGGTGTTAATCTGTTGTTTTCTTGTTAGGTTATGTATTTGTTTATGTACCTAATATGTTAACCTCCTGTTCGGTTTTTAGCTTGGCCCCCGCCGTATTCACGTTGTGCGCACCCGCGGTGGTAACCTGAAGTACCGCGCCCTCCGGTTGGAAGGTGGTAACTTCGCGTGGGGTTCAGAATGTGAGTATTTACACATAACATATCTATTAATGTATAGTCGTTGAATAAAACAGCTTCAATGTTTTTTATTGATAGTTAGACAGAGATGTTATTTGCGTATTTTTTCATTCAATTAATTTTACAAACTATGAAATAAGTAGATGTTGTAAGACAAAGATAAAGTTTGCTTTTAAATGAAGTACTAATACAAAACTTTCCCTTGTCCGCACCCAATGGTGTATAGGGCATTTCATTAGGCAGGCAGAGTATTTTGATCATTTTATTACATGAAGATCAGTCTTACGCTTCAATACCAGTCCAAGGTATCGCACATGATATATTAATGTGAAAATCACATGTAAAAAAATATTTCATATTGAACCCCTACGGAAATCGAACCCACGACCTCATGCACGGTAGCCTAATGCTCTACCACTCTGCTAAGAGGCGGACAATGAAATACTATTACATAAACCTTTTATTTATGTAAAAAAAGTAATTTTTATAAATAATAATTCATGGAACTTCCACTTCATAAAAAAATAATTATTATTTTATTGTTTCCTCTGTCTGAAATTTTTACTTTCATGATTTTTTTATTATCAAACTTCATCATCATGATAGTTCCATGTCCTCTCTATCTAGAGCATATGAATTTCTTAAACTACCTCCACGGTAAGCAATCAGCCTCCAGTTAATATATAATAACAAAAGGATAATTTCTATAGCGCTGTTTTTGTAAACTATTACCCCAATGGTGCCGTGTTACCGTGTGTCCTCCCAAGTCGGGTCTGCATCGGGTAGTTGTTCAGCAGTAGTTAAAGAAGTAAATAATTTCCTGTGATGACACAAATTGCTTGATGTCTCTTCAACGACTGAATTCGTTCTGAATAAGGTTTTGAGGCACACCGTGATATGCAATGTCATAGTTACTCTGAGGAAATTATTACTAAGCATGCTTAGTCTATCATATTGTAAGAAAAATTCAATCATTACTAGTAAAT
Organism: Micrasema minimum; assembly: GCA_022494985.1. Classification (NCBI taxonomy): domain Eukaryota; kingdom Metazoa; phylum Arthropoda; class Insecta; order Trichoptera; family Brachycentridae; genus Micrasema; species Micrasema minimum. Next base: position 10,981 of record JAGVSP010001007.1, read on the forward strand.
TTGGATTTAACGTGTATATTTTTATTAATTCCATTTAAGTCTGGGTGGTTTCACTTATTTTTACCCTGAGATACTTCTTAAAGTGTATCAAAGTGTTATCGGAGATACAGTCGACTTCCGAAGTTGACAATTGCTCACGGCATGAATTTTTTTTTCACTGTTAATCATATTTTCATAGGCTAATATTCTAAAGGCTAAATCATGAGCTGAACCACTACATACTGCATGCAGAGATAATCCAGTACACAGTTATATATTCATAGGGTCAGGACATTGAGCTCCTGACGTCACTGCGACCTGCGTAAAAACAATTGTGATGACTTTGAAACTTCGGAGAACTTGTAAAAATTATCTAGGATCAAAAACCACAACTGGATTTTTAAGATCTTTACACCAAAGAGTGGATTGTTAATAATCTCATAATTATGATTTGTTCCCAGGCACAACCCGCAAGACTCGCATCATCGATGTCGTATACAACGCATCCAACAATGAGCTGGTCCGTACCAAGACCCTGGTGCAGAACGCCATCGTGGTCATCGACGCCACTCCCTTCCGCCAGTGGTACGAGAGCCACTACGTCCTCCCCCTGGGCAGGAAGAAGGGTGCTAAACTGGTAACTATTACGTCATACATTGTCCAACAGTGGAAGACGCCATCGTAGTCATTGCCGCAATTCCCTTTATACTAATTGACGCCTCTCTTTTTGAATTTACACCACTTCCTTTAGTTCTTTAATCAACGTAAGTTCTATCACCACTAAGCATGTAATTTGCATTGTGTTATTGGCTAATTTGCAAATGTTTTTTATGCTCTTTGTTTTAAATCAATGGCAGCTATGTTAACTATTACATTTGTATTCAGGGAAATTTTAGGAGACCTTCTCAAAAGCTTGGGTACATATTGTTTAGAATTTTATTATTTTTGTTTCTGAATTAAACTTCCTGATTTTTAATGAATAGTCAAGAATTTATTACTGATATAGATTGACAAATTCTTTGACAGGATTGACATTGTTGATATTGTAACTGGCAATGTCACAAATGTCCCCAAAACATGTTACATGCCGAATGGCAGTTGGTTTTATTCTATAAAAGATGATGAAATATTTGCGTGTCATATGACCCGAGTGATTATACATATCTTGCACTACTGACCCACTGCGGTGGCTGCAGCAGCCCGTGTAACTTGCCGGCAGCCACTAATAACGGTTTGTTCTCCCGCAGACCGAGTCAGAAGAGAAGATCCTGAACAGGAAGTTCAACAACAAGACAGCCAAGAAGTACACCGCCCTCCAGAAGCTGGCCAAGGTGGAGCCCGCCCTTGAGGAGCAGTTCCACACCGGCAGGCTTCTAGGTAAATATATATTAAGTTTTGCTAAAATCCTCTCTTTTTGTCATAATGTCAATTATTTCTGCAACATACCTGCCATGATCTTATTTTCACAAAAGTAAATAAAATTTATACCAAATGATATTAAATATAGTCATATTTTTTATTGTGACAGTAGCCTTTTGAATTAACATGCAAAAAATAATGTGAAGATTCGTTGGTAAATTAAAAAGTGTTCGATATGCTTTTTATTGTTTTGTTTTTTTGCTAATTATTAGTAAACCAAAAATATATAGTATATAGGTAACACAAATCGCAATGTGAGATGGAAGTGTTTATCTGCAAAAACGCTCATATTCCTATCTAATATTTTTTGAAGATCGAACACTTGCAGTCTCATACTACAAAATGCATGCTAATCAATAAAAAAAATGTTGTAAATGTCAATATCTCAATGATGATCCAAATGCTTGAGTTTCTATACGGTGTTGTTTGTTTTGAATTGCACTCTGAGACATTACATGATCGGCAATGTCATAGTTACTCTGAGAGATATATTAACTGTACCTAGTCGAGTCAACATCCACTCTGAACGTGAAGTAATGGATGTGTATTGTTCCCAGCTTGCCTGAGGTCCCGGCCCGGCCAGTGCGGGCGCGCCGACGGTTACATCATCGAGGGAAAGGAGCTGGAGTTCTACCTTAGGAAGATTAAGTCGAAGAAAGCGAAGTAAACTTACAACTAACTTGTATAAAATAAGAAAAACATGGAGTGAATAAAGTTTTTATTGCACGCCGATTTTGTGTATTTTATTTTTATAAACTGTCCTCTGTTAATAAAAAGCATCTGGTTTTTTCATTGAAAAATAATACATACAATTATATAGCAGTTGTTAGTTGATTGTTAGCACACAGTGATTTTTAAATGCACAGAAAATGCGATTCAATCGCAACTAGTGTACATTTTGCACATGTACACAAATCTAAATTTGTGAAACAATCGATGTCTGCGCATTTGAAAATTGCCGTGTACACAGGCCCTAAGATGTTTTACTTAAAAAAATAAAAGTCATCCACTATCAAAAATGTCTACAAGGGGCCTTTCATTTACTGATAAATCGAGCAGATTTGCGTTCTAGTGGTAAAAGTTGCGTTTTAGAAGTTGTGGCCATCTTGTGCCATTATTTTTATTAAAATAAGTATGCCCACTTATACCTTAGTTAGAAACATAAATAAGATATCAATTAGAAATCTTATGCATCAGGACTCCATCCTGTTGTATTTGATTTAATAACTGTTTGAATAAACAAGAATGATCACAAGATTCTGGAGTTGAGTGGATTGACGACTTTCCCTGCCATGAGCGCTACGTGGAGAGAAGAATCCATTACGAAGAAGAGGAACGGGTGTGTCGCTGCAAATTCTATAGGTTGTCTGTTGTATGCGTAACCTGAAACAATAAGATTACCTATATTCATTTGAAGAAAAAACGCTTCATATATTTACATGATTAAACGGGCCTGACGTGGGAGGAGGCAAGAGAGCTGGCTGGTGACAGGGTCTCCTGGAGGAATCTAGTGTTGTCCACATGCTCCACATGGAGAAAGAAGAAGAAACAAGTGGACAAAGTGACTTGCTTGTAAAACAACTTTTTCTATAAATTGTAATTCAAATCAATTTTTTTTAAATTTCAGTCCTATGTCGAGATATTCAATTTTTAAAAATCTTTTTTAATGGAATCTAATTTTTGCGAATTCTCAAAAGTAGATTTTTTTAATTTAGTGCAGTTTAAGTATTCATGGCTAACAGGATTGATACTATGAAGAAGATCAAAATCAAAGGTTGAAAGGAAAAAGTTTCTAAGCGACATGATGTGTGCAAGGGAAAATGATACCAAGGGACATAGTAATATCATGTCACTTTGTAACATTTTCCTTGCAGTGGTGCATATTACTACTACTACTTTCCCTTATCCGCACCCAATGGTGCATAGGACACTGCATCGGTACACCAAGTGCATTAAGGTAAGATGATCAATCCGCTTCAGTACCAGTCCAAGAAATATTAATATGAAAATCACATGTAAATAAATTAATATTTCACGTTGATGCCCCTGTTGATCATGCTGTTTTCTAACATACGCCTGACGACATGCAACATGCGTAGCACGCGTGCTTCGAAATAAATATGCAGGAACTTTTTCCTTCGAGTTGACGAGAATCATGTATACTGAATAGGAAACAGATAATGTTTTGTAATTTCAAATGAATATCTTGTGATATTATGAATAAATTAAATGTCTATTAAAATCGTCTTATTATGTGTCGATATACGTCATGCGTTGCTTATGAGAAAAATAAATTTATGGATTTTTCTAACCATTGGAGTTACGCAAATTGCATAGCGGCAGGCGTTTTGCGCCTTTGTATTTTTAAAATAATTAAATAATTAATTTCAAAACTGGCGTTAAAAATCGCTCAAAATGATTTAACTAATATGCTAATTCGCTATTCAAAACGCCGCCGCCGCGTCGTTTCGGCGCCGGAACCGATTTTTAAATTTAAAAAATACAATTTTAGCATAAATACAGAAAATATATTTTTTTAATTCAAATATATCGCACCGTGAATACTAAACTGCGGAAACTCGTTTATTAATTTAATTGTGGGGAAACATATACTCAGATATTTCAATTCCGCTTTTCAAATAGTCGGAAATAACTCTGCCAGAAAGCAGGAAACAAGTTATGCTGTAGTGGGATTTGAACCTAGAGATTTCGATCCGAAATCCCCGAATCCACCACTAGATAACACCGGTTCAAGATTCGTTTAAGATTTACGCTATTTACTTTATTTTAAATGGATTTCTCTGTTCCGAGAGTAAATAAATTAAAAATTGTTACATCATGTAAAGGAATAAATTATTTATAACAAACTTCATTTGGATGGAGGCTTTGCGAATCATATTAGACATTTAAAAATAAAATAAAGCGAGCATTTGGGTCATTGTGACTAAGGTATTAAGTTTCGTAATTTCTCTGGACTAAAATAATTTCTAGTAACAGTTATTATAATGTATGCTATGAGGTTAGTACGAAATTAGCGGTTTATAAAATGTTTTAGACTAGACAACAACAAAAAAAAAAGAATAATTTTTCATACTTAAATATCGCAATCAGGAATCTATTTCTTTAAATATTGATGTTTTTTATAACATGATATTAAAATGTAAGTAAAAAGATATTTAAAATTTGAAAAAAATATAAGTCTACACAGCTTCTAGAGGCAATTTTTTTATCCTTTTGCTCGTAGAAAAAAAAAGGTTTTTGCAGTTAGCGACTATTTGTGATCGCTGCACTGGAATGGGCTTGTCAACCAACATTTTCTGTGAATGCAGAAAAATAAAGCGAAGAATCACAAAATCATTAGTGCAATCCGTTTGTAAATCGGATAATCAATAAGCGAGATACAATAATGTATAGTTTTTATTTTACATACGATCGGTGACGTCACAGATCATACAAAATCTTTACACAAATCAAACTTTAAATTATCGTATCTCTGTTATTTATCATTCGATTTAACGGATTGCACCTTTGTTCTAGTGATTTTTTGCTTTAAATGTTGGTTTACAAGCCCATTCCTCATTATTTGATAATAGGCAGAAATAAGTGAATTACTCCATTAGTGTTGTATTATCACGCTAGAACTTGAATTATTAGGTAAATTAGCCATTATCCGTTGCCGATAAACGCATTATAAACTGCATCTTGATTGCAGGTACTTTAATGCAATTGATTGCTTCCCCAGAGTAGTACAGCTAGCACAGAATGACAATTGAATTCAGGAAAATACGAATAAAATAGCCAGAGTAAATTAAAAGCGAACAATACTGCGACAGAGCTGGACTGAAATATATGTCATTAGAGTAGCTATGGTCGCGGGTTCGATTACCGTAAGGGGCCTAACATGAAAGATTTATTTACATGGGTTTTTTTTTTTAAATAAAAAAAAAAATTTAAAAGAAAAAAATTTTGTTTACAAAGTAATACAATAAAAACATATATACATTAAAATAAATCAACATAATCCCACCAAGGCAAAGCCTGTTTGTGGGTATACTGTGAAAGTCAAACAGTATGCACGTGGCAAAAAGAGAAAAATAAAGTCATGTGAAAATGGAAAAATAACAGATAATGTAAACAAGATAGTAAAAAAAAAAGAATACAAGATATTGGTATCTTTATACCGGAAGAAGAAGAAGGGAAATAATTATAATATATAAAATAAAAAATGACGTAGTTTATGTTATTGTTATGGTCTTTATAGTAAGAATGATTCTACCTTTACACTATGTATCCAACTTTGTGTTAATTTTTTAAAAGATGAAAAATTTGGAAAATTTGACAATGCCATTTTATTGTCAGTTAAAAAAAGAATTAATTAAAATGGGGGCAATAATTATTAATATTTCATGTGTGATACCTTGGACTGGTTCTGAAGCGTATGATTGATCATATAACCTTCATGTAATAAAATGATCAAGATACACTGCACTTGGTGTACCGATGCAGTGCCCTATGCACCATTGGGTGCGGGTAAGGGAAAGTAGTAGTAGTAGTATGTATGACTGGACAGGCGCAGAAGCGTAAGACAAATCATCTCGTATTCATGTAACAAATGATCAAGATCCATTGCATTTGGTGTGCCATTGTAATGCCCTACGCACCATTTGGTGCAGATTAGTCATACGCTTCGGTACCAGTCCAAGGTATCACACATGAAATATAAATATGTAAATCAAATGTAAATAAATATTTCACTTTGACCCTACGGGTATCGAACCCGCGACCTCATGCATGATAGCGAAATGCGCTACCACTGTGCCACGAGGCGAAGTGGGTTAAATAACTACACATTTATTAGATTCAACTAACTAACTAACCATCACGCCGTAGAATGCCATACCACTCTGTCCTGACAGACTTCCTTTGCTTCCTCCACATTCATACATCTTCTCATGCACATACGCCGGTTATTTCGACTTTTCACATGTCCACTTTCAAGTACTTGTCGTACTTGGTCATGCCATGTCTTTCTCAGCCTTCTGCGGCCTCTGCACCCAGGCACACTTGCATTTAAACTTCTTTTAGCCGTTCTTTCATCACTCATTCGCTCCACATGACCAAACCATCGTAAAAGCCGTTTCTTAATTTTGTCGATAATGCTTTTCTCAGCCTGCACTCTGCTCTAATTTAGACATTTGTACACCTATCATACATAGTCTTACCACACATTCGCCTGAGAGATCGCATTTCAACAGCATTCAGTCTACTTTCATCCTTCTTTTTCCAACACCACGCTTCACTACCGTACATAAGGGTTGGTACCAGAACTCCGTTGTTTTTTTTTTTTTTTAGATTCAGATATTGTAAAAATTCGGTTCTGTTGCACAATTTCCGTTGCAGTTTTTTTAATAACATAATTTCCTCTGGATTGGACCGGACACGACGCTACAGATAAGTGATTTTTTCTAGGCGTCTATTTTTTGGAACGGAATAATTAACTCTTAGTATTTTGCATGCACTACCATTTGGCACATGCATTTGGCTACCGTGCATGAGGTCGCGGGTTCGATTCCCGTAAAACGTCAACATGAAATATTTATTTACAAGTGATTTTCATATTAATATTTCATGTGTGATACTTGGACTGGTACTGAAGCGTAAGACTGATCATCCTACCTTCACGTAATAAAATTATCAATTGACACTGAGCTTGGTGTACAAGTATTTTGCAGAGAATGTTATGTTGAATCGCACCCATTAACTTGATTTATATTTTTAACAATTATTTAAATAATTAGCGCTCCTGTAAATTTTGCTGACCAAAGGTTGATGAATTGCCATTTTAACGAGACCTCAGATTATAAACTAAGAGAAAAAACAATTATTACTTTTAATTACTTATTCCACATCCAAAATAAATTATTCTTGTGTAGGTAGTACAGTATGTATCTGAGGAGTTTGTACCGTGTCGCAGTCGTCAGTCGATCCTTTATCAATCGGGCTTGGTGTTTTTGATCTTAAGTCCCCTTACGGGGTCCCCCATACATTCATGTACGTCAGGGCAAAATTCCCTTGTACTTCATGGTTCATTAAATAAAAATGAAAAAAATATGACGTAATTATTAATTCTTTTTCTAGTGAATTATCGGACTAAATTTTTATTTAAATATTTCGTTGAATCACAATTAATTTAAAGAAACCCCCTGTTTTTAATAACATTTGATGCATAACACAAAAACAGTACATATAAGATTTTTAAAAAAATGTATTAAAGAATACGTATATATCTAGTGCATTATCTGATTAAAATTTGTAAAACATTATATTAAATTTACATTTTTTATTATATTAAATTTAGTGTTTTAACGAGCGCTCATCCGGGCGCTTACTACATTTTAAAGATTATCGTGTATTTTTTTGTATACCTACGCGATGCAAATAATAATGAAACTAAACGGCGCGACGTTCGATCGGATTTTGGTCGTGTTTTAACGAGCGCTCATCCGGGCGCTTACTACATTTTACAATTAACAAAGGGTGGACCTAGTAGCCCCTTGACAAGAACATTTGGCTCAATCGAAAAACTATGGCCAATTTACATGCGCTATTGTGGTTTTTGATACTTGTTTTCTGGTTTTCTCCTGATTTTACGGCTTCTTTTGCGATTAATATTTTTGTAGACTCTCTGTAGAATCTGTTTCAAGCGAGTCCCGATCTTTTACTGATACTGTTCTAATGTCCCGTTTCAGTATCCTGAAACCTGAAAGCCGTGAAAATCGACGAACTTCGATTGCAAGATTTTTGCGTAAAAATAAATTTCAAAAGCCCACATTCTATGGACGTTTAACCATAGATATATGAATTGGTGATCCCTGTCTTCACAGTTAATTCGTAATTGAAATCAATAAGTTTTATTCGATCGGTCACTGGAGATGTGTTTACCTATGAATAGACAATTTATCATGGGAACTTGTGCGCATTATTGAATTTTTAGTAATTGATTTATTTTATCTCATGGGACATGACTATCATTTTAGGGCCAAGGAAATTAGTAACAGCTAACAGCTGATCAGTCAAATTCAAATTAGCCTGTTGCTTGTTTTTTTGTTAATTTAATGCTGTAAAAAGACCCAGAAAACGGTAAAATTGTCCTAGATTGATGCAGACTCGCTTAGAAGGTTCCGGAACGCTGAAACTTCCAGAATAATAGGCCGTGGGATCGCCACGATGAGAACTCTCTGGTAACTTCGTCCGAACGAGGATCGGAATATGGAAGGACTTACCAGAGCTGGACTCAACAGGGCGGTAAATGACGATGAAGAACCGCCAGGAAGGGTGACTTCGCGTGGTGTTTCCAGGGTATTCCAGGATACTTATCCTGGAATACCTTGGAAACACCACGTTGAACTGACGCGGTGGGACACAAACGAGGGGCACAGCGCACTATAAACTCACTTGCATCGAGGGGGATTCGGGAACTGGTTGCTGGGAAACTTGGAGATGGATGGCGAGTATGACGAGGGGATTTTGTGGGAAAGAACGAAGGAAGATCAGGTATTGGAGTTCACGAGAAGGATCGATGTTGCGAGGTCAGAGTAATGTTGCTACCCTGAGCGGATTTTTGATACTGAATGTGTTGGAAATAGGTGACAAAGACGGAATGTAATGGATGAAGGTAGGGAATAAATTTTGGAAGGAATCCGAACTACCTATCACCAGAGAGTACCATAAATGGCCAAACCAGGCCGTTTAATAAATACGCCATCGACTGTCATCGAGAGTTATTCAGTACCAGTCGCAAGAAGTAGCTGGTGTTTTTAATCTGACTGTTATTCCACATTTTAATAATAATTAACAATAAAAATACATTTTAATGTCCTTATACTAGTAAACAACAGAGGTGCCTTCTAAATTCATTGATTCTGTTTACTTCATTGATGGTCTCAGGGAGTTCATTATATTTTTTGAATCTTTTGTACATTATACTGTTCTGAGTACATGTCTTAGATCTATTGATTGTCTTTAAATTATTTTGAATTCTGGTGTTATACCCATGGGTGTTGCGGTTAAATTAAACCTTTGTCGTAAAATAATCTGGTAATAGATTAAAGTACTAAGTACAATACAATACTAAGTACGTAAAATAATCTGGTAATAGATTAAAGAACTAAGTACTAAGTACAATACTAAGTATTGTCGTGTTGCATGGTGGTAGCGCATTTGGCTACCGTGCAAGAGGTCGCGGGTTCGATTCCCGTTGGTGGTCAACACGAAATATTTATTTACACGTTTGTGATTTTCATATGAATATTTCATGTGTGATACGTTAGACTGGTACCGAAGCGTATGACTGATTATCTTATAAAATGATCAAGATACACTGCACTTGGTGTACCAATGCAGTGCCCTATGCACCATTGGGTGCGGATATGGGAAAGTAGTAGTAGTAGTATATTACATGGTAGCCCAAAGCGATAACCACTACACTAAGGGGCGGACAATAATTAACAGGAAATAATCTTTCGTTTCGCGCCTTAGGACTCCTTCGAAACAAAAAATAATCAATTATAAAAGTGCACGGGCGCTAAAATTTATTACACTTTAAAGTGTATATCCTCGTGAGAATTATGTGAGAACATACGTAGCTAATATATATTAAAGTATTTAGTCGCGGGACCAGCAAGCCAAGTTGTCCATTGTTTAGAATTCGCCATCAATCTTAAATTTCATACCGTGACGGGTGACGGGTGCTTCCTCGAAGACCAAAGCGGCCCATACACAATGAGGAAATCCACTATTTTCTAAAGTTTTTTTTTTCTATAAACGCACTATTTAACTGAGCAAAAAAAATTATTTAATATTTTTTTATAAGTTATTGATGAAGATACGATTTTTTAAAGTTGCACATTTCAAATACCGCGCCAAATACTACTATGTACTAAGTGCGTCATTTTTGCAGAAGTGACGTCATAAAACGGGCGGCTAACGGCATGGTATTTCTCCAGCCAATAACAAAACTGTCAAAAATCTATGCAAACGATTTCTCCAGCCAACTGTCAGTTAAACTGTCAACAGCTGTTCTAGGGAGACTGAATGGCGGCCATCTTGTTTTGCGATAGATGCTTGTATGTAGATTGTATTCAGATTGTATTCCGATTGTATTCCATATTAAAATGCCACGGAACGCGGTCCATTTTCTTGAAATGTGTTTAAAAACGGAAACGGAAAACACTACACTTAGATACAAGGAGTGACGTCATTGTTTAAGATTTTGAAATGAATGCTATTTTCAACATTTTTTATTTATTTTTGGGTACATTATTGAGATATTTCATTCGACTTCAAAATTTTTAAATATTCGCGTCTACACGAAAGCATTTTTAAAATTCAATTCCGGGTAGCAGTGGATTTCCTCATTGCAAATACATAATGCGTTACTATTGCTCTAGAAAATAGGAACTTTCCTTTTAAAAAATACATGTTTAATATGGCTGTTGTTGCGGCAATGTTTTTCAAATCCTACGCAATAATATTAACCCACCATCAAAAGTCAAAATACCAATCACCAATTTAATTACAACATATATTATTTTGGTTGGATAAAATATTTTAATAGCTATAAACCATCTACTCGACAGTATAATGAATCGTGTTTTTCAGAAGTAGAACACACCCAGCAACCTCAATTTTACAGGACGGACAAAAAACTGTCTGGTACAAAATTTTCCTACTATGATATTTTTTCTTTCAATACACACTTATCATAGGAGGTAAAATAGATATTTACTGTGTGTTTTTTATATATTTAAAGCTATCCGTACAGCGCTATAATTTTTTTAAAAACGTGGATGTGTGTTGTTACTAAAACAAATGGGATGTGTGCTAACAACACACAAATGGAGGTGTGTTCTTTCTAAAAAATACTTATTTTTCGACTGCTTACAGTAAATTCACTAATGATCAGTGATCAGATGTGTGTTATTTCTGCTAAGAACTTGCGTCTAGGTTAAAAAAACAAGATGGCATGAATGGCTTAATGAAGTTGAAATCCCAAAAGTTGTCTAGGTTAAAAAAACAAGATGGCATGAATGGCTCAATGAAGTTGAAATCCCAAAAGTTGTCTAGGTTAAAAAAACAAGATGGCATCATTAAGTTAAAATTCCAAAAGTTGGTTTGTGTGTTGTTTCTGAAATATACGATTCAAATATATTACAGCTAGTGCCCACTACGTCACTCGCTACGTCATCACTTAGCATCTACGTCATCACTAGACATCTGCGTCACACGTTTTAAAGTATGAGTGTATTGGCCTAAGTGCTGGGGTCTTTAGACAGTGAAATTCGATAATAAGTGGTGTTATGAAATTAACCCTAGGAAGCGAATATTTTTAGAAATTCTGAATTCTCTGAATTCTTTTTAGAAAGTTTAAATAATAAACAAATAAATCTAGTCCTCTTTCTACTTTACATGACATATCAGGAATGAAACTTGCTTGAATAAAAATATGAACGATGATGACGAATTTTTAATATTTTTAACATGACATTTAAGAAAAGTTTACAGCGAATGTCATTTTTTAATTTGGAGACACCGTATAAATCGAACCGATTTGGCGGTAGCCTGGCGCCAAATGCTTGCGTAGTCAAATATGCGCCTACGTATTGGCTTGTGTAGACGCGGCTTAAAAGAATCCATACATTATTCATTTTCAAGAGGTCGCAGTACTCCAAAACAATAGAGTATAAATAAATTCCTTAATATACCAGCATTTGAATAATAATTATAAAACATTATCAAGATAAGACCAAGGCAAAAAAGCAAAGCATTTTGTAGGTACAATACATATACATTATTTACATTATAAGCTTTTGGCGGGAAGCGGTGGATTAATGGAAAAAGTTACCTTTTGAAAAGAATAAGTGTTTTTTTTCTACGGGTCCAAGGTTCGTTTCCTGTAAAAGATGAAGATGAGTGTTGTGATGAGTTTTGCAAATGTAATGGATTTTTATAATTGTTTTTTTGTGTGTTTATCTGATGTTATGGCTTAATTTAATTAGTTTGTATGAAAATTATTTTTGAATGGAATTCATATAGATGCAGTAATATGAAAAACAAAATAAAATTGTATGTAAAATATTGAATACAGGGTGTAACAAAACTCGATGTACAAGCGGAAAACCAGTGAATCTACATAATAATTAAAGTCGATTTTGCAGACATTATTTTTAAACATTTTTTTATTTGACCCTTAGTTTTCGAAAAAATTGAGTGGGTAGATACTAAGTTGTTTTTTTTTCAATTTTTTTTGCAAAATTGTTATCAAATATCATGTATTTACTCAAATTAATACTTTCCACAAAGAAAGCAAAAATAAAAAAACGCGTTTTCAACAAGAATTGGAGCAATTTTACTTAATCTGCCATACTTATGAAAACTTTAGTGAGAAGAAAAAAATTTGTTTTTTCAAGCTCAGATTAAAAAGTCATATTACACAATCGTCTCCAAATACGATTTAGATTCACTGATTTCCCGCTTGTACATCGAGTTTTGTTACACCCTGTATTTAAAATCTACCAGAGTGCGATTTTCTTAAGTCTTGATAATACACCTATACCTAAAACTAGGGAATTTCTTGCGTACGATAATTTATTGTAAGGTATCCTTGGATATAAATATTAATTATCACCTGTAAGATATTTTTTGTTTAGCGCAAAAAAGCCAATTTAGGGAATTTTCAGGATCCAACTCCCATAAAAATCACGAAAGATGCTTAGCTACACTATTATATACAAAACAATTTACTATGTCTCTTTAATGCAATATAAAACCTTGTATTTCATCATCCTCATTATCATACCATATCCGCTCCCTATGTGGAACATATGGATTCCACAAACTGCCTCCAAGTCAAGCGATCGGCCGCCAGTTCCCGCGCGTCCTCCCGTTCCAGTAGCTCAATCACAGATGACTATCGACGTGCTAATAAGCGACGTGATAACGATTTCTCACCATGGATGTTTAACGTTTTTGCGATCATAATGGAACATCCGTTAAAAGTTATCGATCGGGATTATTATTACCGCTTTAAAAATGGAAAATACGCCAAAACTGTAAGTAAAGTAAAATAATTTAGTTTTATAGAGTTTTAATTGTTTGTGCACAATTTATCATGCCATTTATTTGCTTTAAATCAATTTGAGAAAGCAATAAAACGAAACATTTGTCAAAGTATGCCTTTCATCTATGGTGCTTGGCAACGTGACCGTTATATGGACGTATGTTCATTGTGATCGGTCAAATGCTTAGCACGTTTTTAAGTACGTCGAAAATCATCTGTGATTGAGCTACAGGTCTACGTCCCGCAGTTCTGACAAACTGGCGCAAAACCTTATATTTACTCGACTATTAATTTTCGTCGGCATTATAATATTGTTCACCAAAAGAAGATGAGTGCTTCTACGAGCAAAAACGACGTATCACTGTAATACTAACAATAATTAACTAAAGCAGTCACGGGAACTTGGTTTTTAGGTAAAAAACTAAAGGTACACGTATTTCCGTTTTGCATGGTAAGATTCTAAATGTTCCGTGGTGTAATCTTTAATTAGTTTTGGCGAAAAAAATCCTTAGCGTACAAAATGAACACAGTTTTAAAAAATGGCTAAATATTCAGACGAAATTTAAGTCGATATGATGATATGAAATTTATGTTAGAAGCACTCACTTTGTAGTTATTCATTTATAAACTATTTAAATGAAAACACTTTATTTTAAACTATTTTTTTATTTTATTATTAAAACTCCCGACCGGTTTCGAAACAACACGTGTCTCTTTGTCAAGGGTACAAGAAAAACCCTTCTTCTTCTTGTACCCTTGACAAAGAGACACGTGTTGTTTCGAAACCGGTCGGGAGTTTTACTAATAAAATAAAAAAGTAGTTAAAAACAAAGTGTTTTCATTTAAATAGTAAAATTTAAGTCAATTCAGGTACCTACTGTTTCTTTTACAGGTTCGATTCCCGTAGGGGGTCACAAGGAAATACGTATTTACATGTGATTTTCATATTAATATTCTACGATTGATACTTTGGACTGGTATTATTGAAGCGTAATACTGATCATCTTGCCTTCAGGTAATAAAATGATCCAGATGCACTGCACTTGGGGTGCCAATGCAGTGCCCTATGCACCATTGGGTGCGGATAAGGGAAAGTAGGAGCAGTGGTTAGAGATCTTATATCGCCCCCTTAGTATTACTACATAGCTACATTAATTTATAAATTGACAAGCATTTGGCTATCATTTAGCATTAGCATTTTTTTTCAATTTTCTCGCCAGATGTCATCAGTGAGAAAAATCTCATTAAAATGAAACGACGTGTGATAATTCATACTAATAGATGTTCCGAAATTAGTCATAATAGTTATCAGATGATGGGCGGAATGGGGAATGTTGTAATACGTCAAGTGGCCACTTAATCCAGCCAATGACAGGTCATAAGCTATCCACATTCGTTTCCAGAGTTTCTCTGTCTCTGTTGGGATACCAATAATAATTATTATTTATTATGGATGGCGCCGTTTTCGTATAAATATACCTCAAGGGTGTTTCAAATATTGAATTCAACGGCTCGGGAAATTTAAAGTGAGTGAAAACTCAATTTCTGAGTAGAAAATACCATTATCAAAATTAATCAAAAGATTTTGAGAACATATAGGTCTTAAGTTTCTTTCGAAACATCACTTCACTCTCACAGTTGCGCACTTCTGGTGGGAGAGCATTCCAAGCCACAGGGCCCGCAACCGCAAAAGCGCGCTCTCCAAATTTTGTGCGCTGATTACGGATCGGTACTAAAACCTTGCCTATAGCTGTAGATGTAGCTGATCGAAGTGTAAGACGTCTTTCAGCTAGTTCATCTGGAATACAAAGCTATTTTAAATACTCTGGAGCGGCATCATGCATGGCTTTGTACATTAGCCAACAGAGTTTGTATTCTACCCTTTGTGGAAAGCGCAGCCAGTGCAGTTTTATGCAATATTATGTTATATTAGCCCAGCATGGTTGTAATCCAGTAATCTGTCTACAAGTATTTGTACACATTCAAAATGTTGTTTATAATTATTTTATTACAAACACATAATTGTCCATTTTTTCAATTAAACACCGAGTTCTTGCGACCGTGTAAATAATAACACGTTCAGACCCCGGCGGAAATCACACAGGAAAGATGAAAGCTTTGTGGAAACGCGGTATTTAGAAGATGGCGGCCATTATCTTGCGAGAAATGCGGATGTTTGGAAAGCCGACAAGGTCGGTTACATTGGACACCGAATGTGCTCGTTCGATAGTGGTTCAATGCTGAAGTCGTCCGACTTTAAAATCGCACGTCATCTGGGAAGTAGGCACCTAATCAAGTTTGCTCTGAAACGGCATGATAAAATGTTACCAAATCTACATAAAGCCTCTCTTACGATCACGATACGATACGATTAAATATGACAGAAAAGAATAATTCATGATTTCTTTGGTGGATGTGTTTGAAATAATCCTGGTTCGAAATTAAACCTATTTAAAATTAATTTGACGGCATTGCATACAATTTTATATGGAAGCCATGCCGTCAAATTGTGCGATATTCAAATATTTTTGACGTGATAACGTCTAATGAATCGATGAACGCCGGCTGCACACACGAAAAAGCATGACTCATTGTCACGTTCCGCCTGAGCCGAGTGTGCAAGCGAGAGCGCGGAGCAAGCGATTGTACATTTGTTTAATTTAAAACAATTGCAACAAAAAATATAATTTTTAATTAACTCCTGCTTTGTATTATACAAAATAATGATAATTCAGTAATAATAATTCAATTAAATTCATAAAAGTATGCCGTTTTTCATCAATGTTTTCTTATGACGTTATCACGTAAAATTATCGTCCGTAAACCGACTTTACAGACAACCATTCCTTTGTCTTTATAATTAATTTTCCTTTGAAATTTTAGTGTCAAATATCTCAGTTTATTTTCCATAAACATAATAAATAAAAAGTACAAAGTAAAATAAAATTTAAGCAAAAATAATCGTGATTAAATAAATTAATCATGGATGTAATTCGTGAATCCTTACACCCGTAGGTATATTCAAAGTATTCCAGTGGAACTTCGGTACGCAGTGGTTTAAAATATGTAAAAATATATTTTCTACTAAAACAAAATATTCTAAATATTTTACTAAATAATAATAATAATATCAATAAAACTTACGTTTGACAACATTAGGCTCCATGTATTTTCTGATAGTAACAGTGATGGCTTGCTCAACATTTCTTGCATACACGTTTCTGTGATCGGTCATCGGCTTGAAATCGTCCTGTCTCGGTTCAAAAACGTCGCAAATCCCAAGCTGAAAGGGAAAAAAGATTAATGATCTACGCTCAGCAGAAATTTTAAAAGAATGAAAAGATTTTTTACTTGGCTATCGTATTCATCGCAACAATAAGAAAAAATGGTGGTGTACTGAGACATCATATTGTGGATTACTACACAATTAGTTTTCTAAAGTAATTTTTTTCTATGCGCGTACCAAATATCAAATACCGCGACTGTAATAAGAGCGTTATTTTACAGGAGTGACGTCATGAAACGGGTGGCGCTCCAACTTTAACTGACAGCGGTGGGTTGTATTTCTGTTGTAGTATGCCAATAACAAAACTGTCAGAAATCTATGCAAAACTGCTTTAATTATTTCATTTCAATTGATCATAATTTGCTCATTTCTTTTAATATGGTTGTTTTTATGAACGTTTTGATTTGTTCGAAACGTATCCAAGATCCAAGTCTCGTACACACACACTCGTACAATGCAACATGTAAATCAGTGATTCCCAAAGTGGTCTATATCGACCCCCAGGGGTCTATGACAACTTGCAAGGGGTCTACGTCAGCGAGAAAAAAAATTGGGGGTTCATGAAATGATAGTGAATCTCAGCATACACCGATAGTACCTATTTACTTACATTATACTATCTTATAATATAAAGACATATACATTATTTATAAAAGTAATTCTGAAGTAAAAAATTACTATACACGTATATAAAATGTGTAAGTTGTAGGATTTAGGGATTCGCTTTGTGGTCGCAATACATTTTGAACTAGAATAAAATGAAAATGTGTTTTTTATTTGTCCCTAAATGAGTTTATTGTAAAAACTCCTAGGGAGCATTAGGTTGAAAAAGAAAAAGAATTCTTTTTTTTTTCCCTATGTAATGTTATTTTTATAAATAAATAAAAAATTTAAAAAAACTTGTAAAAACCTGCACATAACGGTATACCAGTATCATCTTGTTACAAGCATCCGCGCAGTAAAAATTCTAACTTTAAGTTTTTAACACTAAACTTCACTACAGTTAGAAATTTACAAAAAATCAATATCAGGTTAGTGGGGTCTACCAAAAACTGAAAAACATGGCGAGGGGTCTACGACACAAAAAAGTTTGGGAACCTCTGATGTAAATCAATATAAATGACGCTTGCTTGAAATGTCAAAACTATGGCCAAAACGTTCGCTACGAGGCGCGGGGGCTTTGAAAACGGGGCAGGAGGAGATCAGCTTTTAGATGTTTTAGAAGACTGTAAAAAGCAGGTGAAATGCAAAAAAAACACTGACCATAAGCTCTTTCAAACACAGGGAGTGGATATAGACAAAAATATCAAAGGATGAAATTATGATTATTATTTATTTACCTTTTGCAAGTCATTTGTCATCACAATAGACCCTTTCAGCATGAAACTTGGCACCCACGCCCGAACATGGGTATCACTCAGCATTTGGTAGATGTTCCTCAAACTGGGTGATTCTGGCGATCTCATATCATTGATCAAATCATTCACCCCAAACTTGTGATCGGCAAAATAATCAACAAGTAATAATCCATCGTATCCAAAGGCAGCTTAATTGCCTGTGATTTTAAATGAGGGATGTAGGCGAACTCTAGAATTGTGTCATAAATCATGTATGAAATCTGGACTTTGTTATAGCCATTTGCCATGAAATGGTTGTAATACTGTAGTCCTCCTTCGCTGTAGCTTGGACTCCTGTACACCGGGCGGAAGAATCTGAAATGGTCGAGCAGGAACGGTGTAAAAACTTTTATTTTGTACAACGTTCTTTTTTGTCTCGTTACATTGAACTGTTTTTCCGAGTTTCTTTGGTCTATTGAAAATTTGTCTTCTTCTGTTGTCTCAGCAACTGCTACATCTGTGAATTCGGTACTGGGGGCGCTAGTGACTTTTGACATACGTGGAGTAGTACTTTTTAATTTAGAAATCATTTCGTTCACCAAATCGTAGGTAGATGTAAATTTGTCGTCTTCTGTTGTCTCAGCAACTGCTACATCTGTGAATTCGGTACTGGGGGCGCTAGTGACTTTTGACATACGTGGAGTAGTACTTTTTAATTTAGAAATCATTTCGTTCACGAAATCGTGGGTAGATGTAAATTTGTCGTCTTCTGTTGTCTCAGCAACTGCTACATCTGTGAATTCAGTACTGGGGGCGCTAGTGACTTTTGACATACGTGGAGTAGTACTTTTTAATTTAGAAATCATTTCGTTCACCAAATCATGGGTAGATGTAAATTTGTCGTCTTCTGTTGTCTCAGCAACTGCTACATCTGTGAATTCGGTACTGGGGGCGCTAGTGACTTTTGACATACGTGGAGTAGTGCCTTTTAATTTAGAAATCATCTCATTCACCAAATCGTGGGTAGATAAAAATTTAGCTGAATCTTGGTTGGTTGGATCCTCTGTATTTTCAAATAGTGTAGAAAATATTGATCGTGTAACTCTATCACCTGAAGAGAACTCAGATGCATCAGTAGTTTTTGTCGTCATATCTACTGATTCAGATGTTGAAATTTCAGTCGTTGAACTGATTCTATCTCCGGTATTAGTGGATGGGTTTGTTATTTCAATTACGTCTTC
Organism: Micrasema minimum; assembly: GCA_022494985.1. Taxonomy (NCBI): domain Eukaryota; kingdom Metazoa; phylum Arthropoda; class Insecta; order Trichoptera; family Brachycentridae; genus Micrasema; species Micrasema minimum. The sequence continues at coordinate 30,361 of JAGVSP010001007.1, forward strand.
CGTAGGCGTCATTGCTGATGTTGTTTCTTTTGTAATTACTGTTGTAGATTGGTCCGTCGTACTGTCATCAATGCTGTTTGTCATTGTACTTGTAACTACATTACTTGTAGATCTTGAAACTCTTGTATTTGTCGTAGTTCCATCTGTAGTTGTTTCCACTGTAGTACTGGGGATTTTTGATGTTAGTAAAGGCGTTGTCTGAGGTGTTTCAGAATTAGTATTTGTTCCATCTGGATTATCCAATATATAGATAGTGTTTTCTGAAAGATTGGGTGGAGTAGATGATACAGCATTTGACGTGTTAGAAATGAGAAGGGTACTCCGTTCTGTTTCTGTTTCGGTTGTAGTTTGTATGGATGTTGTTTCAACAACTGTCGTTGGTTTAGAATCTGTCGATGTAATAGTTGCTGCTGACAGAGGAACACTAACAGTTTGTTTTGTTACTGTTGTCGGCATTTGTTCTGGTTTTTTTGTAGTTGTTACTCTAGTGGTACTTTCTGTTGTTTTCATAGCGGTTGTAGCTTCAGTATCTTTCCGTCGTGTTGTTGAAATTATTTCTTTACCTTCTGTCGTAGAAAAATCATCATTAAATTCTTCATCTTTTCGTTTCGTAGTTGATATTATTTTATTTGTAGTTGTTGTTGATACTGCTCCTGTAGTTTTTCTAGTAGTTGTGGCCTGCGTTGTCGTAGGAGCAACGCTAGTTGCTGTATTTGCAGTTGTTGCAACCGTTTCCACCTGGTCAGAGCTTACAGTTGTAGCACTAAATGATTCTGTTTGTGAAAATGTAGATCCCATGGTTGACTGTGTGGTCGAAGAGCTTGTATTCTCAAAATCGTATCCGTAATACCGGAGTATGTCCAAATACTCCTGTCGAAAAGTGACATTATCTCTGTTAAATGTTAGTCCTGCCAGGAACCCTTCTTCGGGAATAAAATAACTCTGAAACAAATGAAAATAAACTATTAAAAATAAAAATTATCTACATCTAGGATCCATTGTTAACAAAAGGCAATTGTTATAGGTTACGAAATTATTTGAACAATGGAGGACTAGCCTTTGCTTGTCACTTCGAAATTAGGCAGGTGGGTTTATTTAAGATGGACGATAAGCAGAAGTGTGTTATGTACACAACTAAGTAGTTTTATTTGTGTTTAAAGTGTTAGAGGAGACGTTCTCAATTAGAAAATAACGGTAATCTAATAAGTTTATGGAATGTAAGGAATGACACAGTATATTTGCTGTTTGCTGAGAAGAGTCAATAAGGTAACACATACATGTTTTACTACTCAAAAGAGGAGAGTATTATTCTGTATGCAACCACATATTTTTTTTCAGTTGATTTTTTTATATTTTTCATATGAAAAGAAACATTTAAGTTTTTATAGATGTTTCAATTTCGGGGCTGATTTTAAATAGTCTGAAATAACTGTGCCAGAAAGTAGGAAACAAGTTGTGCTGAAGTCGAATTCGAACCTAGGCTCCAATCCAGAGACTCCGACTCTACCTCTAGACCACAACCCGCAGTTATATATGGGAATTTACTTTTTTTTTTTTTTTACATTTCTTATGAAAAATATTATCTGATAATAATTTACCCAGTCGAATAAATAGCAGTACGATTTTTCAAAAAGTTTTACCAAGTATTTTTATTTCAACAAGTAAAAAATCGTGGCCTCGTGGCGGCAGCGCGTCAGGCTGCCATGCATGGGGTCACGGGTTCGATTCCCGATGGGGGTTAATATAAAATATTTATTTTGAATGTGATTTTTACATGAAAACATTTCACATGTGATACCTTGGAATGGCGCTGTAGCGTAAGACTGAGCATCTTGCCTTCATGTAACAAATGATCAAGATTCACTGCACTTGGTGTACCAATGCAGTGCCCTATGCACCATTTCATAATAATTTTTATATTTGCTCCGATTTGATATGTTATAAATAGACAATTATACGTTAAAATAAAATAGAGTGCTTATGTTTGACCTTTACCTGCATTATATAATAATGTATGCTTAATAATACCTAAAATAATTTATCATCATTTTGTATTTGTGGCAACTCGACCTTAATAATAGCAAGAGTGATAATATAATTTATCAGCGATATAGGTACCTCCTTTTTATAGACGTACCTACCTACCTAATGAGCAATACAACTAAAATTACAGCTGATATTTTCATAGAATCAAGATTATAGTATTGATATCAAAAAGGTTCAATATTTTTATGTTGTGTAATAGTAATCATAATCAGTTTCATAATAATTTTTCATAGTTTCATGATGTATTTTCACCATAAATTGACCATAGACTAAATAATATTGCACAATGCTCACATATTACAAATTTTAATCTAAATGCTCAGTTGGTCTATTCTGGATCTATATCGCGTGGCTATCGCGATGTAGTTATCATTTGAACTCAAATTGAGTTTTTTTCTGTGAAAAATGACATATTTTGATAAATTTTTGCATCATTTGTGCAGTATGTAATCGACGTGCGTGCATGAGAAGATGTATGAATGTGGGGAAGCAAGAGAAGTATGCCAGGACCCAGGACAGAGTGGTGTGGCGTTCTATCCTCTCTGCCTACCGCTTCGAGAAACTAGCGTAATAGTTAGTTGGTTAGTTTATGAGGATAATCAAACATAATGCAAGGAAAAACCATTTAAACATTTAAAGTTTTTGTAGAGAAAAGTCGATTATCACAAAACGTGATGTGTGGATACCAAAGAGAACGGAGGTACAGGGTACATGGGTCTTAAGCCAACTTTATACGGGACAGAAAACTGTACAGTTTCTTGTGCAGTTTCAAAACTGTTCCGTTTAAAGTGAAAACTGTATGGAATATTGAATGATCGGCGTGACGCGACGCCGACGTTTGGCTGACCTGACAGCTAAGATTTTTTTATGTAAACGTTTAAGTAAATTTTGGTATATTGTAGTATGCTTTTAAAAATGTAAAAAACAAACAACATATTTACATTACTAGCTATATTATATACAATATCCTGTGTGCAAACATACGATAAAACCACTTACGATTGAGCTTAAAAATACACATATTTAGCGTGTCTTTTGACAGACTGTACAATTTTATGAAGAAGACACTACACTGCACAGGAAACTTTACTGTGCAGTTTTTTGTCCCGTATGAAGGACGCATTAGGATATTTTATTTTTGATCTGACAAAATAAAATAAGGTGGAGAAATACAACAAACAGCGGCTAAAATCACTTTAATGTGTCCTGTAAATCTGTGAAAAACGATAATTCTGAAGGTGGTTGGTTCTCAGGTACATATATATTGATATTTATTGGATGTATACACATTTTATACATGTATTTATTTATTTATTTATTGTTCAGGACTGCCAAATGAGCTAAAAGCTGGGGATCGGCAGACCTGTTACATGTGTATATGAGTAAGTCTAGTGAATTACAAGTGCACGGTGCATTCTGACCGGTAACTGTATGCAAAAACTATCTATGTCAAAATTTACACATCATTTCGCTCAGTACAAGTAAACGCTTGATTATAATAATTATTACACAAACGAAAGTTCGCATCGATCAATGATGGCGGACATGTTGCATCGTATTGTCGGGTAATTGGCCCATCACTACACTAGACAATGACCAGCAAGGTCGGTATAATAATGGCGTGTTTTTGTCAGAGACATTATCGTTGGTTTTTGTCAAAAAACTTAATCACAGTTATTTGCGATTCCATCGACACTGCGACATTGTCCAGCCGCGATTGCATAGATCGACATGATGGTGATTAATCACATGAATCCATTATTTTTCCATTGCGTTGGTACTACTGATGTGCCGGTACCATTTCACATTAGGGTGACGCGCCCAAGAATAAACTGAGCACAGGCAAAAGAAGAAAAAACAATCTTTCGTCGCTGAAAAAAAAAAATGTTTCTAAAATGAACATTTTTGACTGCCAGTCATTGGTCCCCATAATGCCATAATATATGCAAGTTATTGTAGAGAAGCGAATTAAAATACACCATTAATTGGTGCCGTAAACAACATAATTTTTTTGTTAATCAAAAATAAAATATTAATGTTACTATTCATTTAACATTTACTACTTCTACTACTACTACTCTCCCCTATCCGCACCCAATGGTGCATAGGGCACTGCATCGGTACACCAAGTGCAGTGTATATTGATCATTTTTATTTCATGAAGGTAAGATGATCAGTCATACGCTTTAATACCAGTCCAAGGTATCACACATGAAATATTAATATGAAAATCACATGTAAATAAATATTTTTTGTTGACCCCTACAGGAATCGAACCCGCGACCTCATGCACGGTAGCCGAATGCACTACTACTATGCTACATTTACTACACTAAATATTAAAAATTTATGTCTTATTTGTTAAGACAAAAAACATTTTTCAACAAAAAATATTTTTTTTTTTTAATTGCGCGTGCGCAGTTTACTCTTGGGCGCGTCACCCTAATGCGAAATGTTCTCGATGTCGGCACATCAGTAGCAAGTACACATTATGCGGTGACTGTATCATTTATGTACATCTATGACACAAAACATTGATAAAATACGATTAAATAGAAACTTGTTCTAGAATTTGCCTTGCTACCAAATCTCTCTCCCACACACATCACTTTTGGTGGAAAATACCCTAGATCTGACTTGGGAGGATGCACGGGAATTGGCATCCGACTGACTTGAAGGCAGTTTGTGGAATCCATATGCTCAACTATGTGATACCTTGGACTGGTACTGAAGCGTATGACTGATCATCTTACCTTCATGCACTAATAATGAAATAATGTACAAATAGACACAAATATGAGAACATTAAAAGACATAGAAGTAGACCAGCCAATATAAATATTATGTTTGCATGGAGTAGGTTAAAAAATTATACTTCGGGGGATAATGTTAGAATACGAAAGATAAATACCTACTTGGAAAACATTATTGATAATTATTATCCCCGATTTCTAATTAATAATTAGCCAACAAAAATGAAATCTAGTGATGGTTATACATAAAATGCGTTCGTTTAAAACGATTTAACTATAAAACCTAATGATAATCCCCGGAAAAAAATAGATTATTGTCAATATTGAATACTATTCAATAATAATAATAATTTATTTCGCATCACACGTTGATACATATAAAATAAATAAATCAATAACATGAAATAAAAAGAATTAGGTAAATTAATATTAAAATTAAAATAAAAAGAAACAAAAGGAATCAAGGTGGTCGAAAATTTAGAATTTTCGACTAATGCTTCAAGACTGGGCCATCAGCGTACAGCAGCGAGGCTTGAACCATCCCACCCCTGCACCCAAACAGCCGACTCCTGAACTTGGCCACTTTAAAGCGCATCTAAGTCTCGTTTTATTATTATTACTATGGATAATTTATATAGCGCCGTTTTCGTATAAATATACCTCAAGGGCGCTTCAAATATTGAATTAAATGGGAAATTTAAATTTAAAGTGAATGAAAACTCAATTTCTGAGTAGAAAATACAATTTTCAAAATTAATCAAAAGATTTAGAGAACAAATGGGTCTTGAGTTTCTTTCAAAACATCACTTCACTCTCACAGTTGCGCACTTCTGGTGAGAGAGCATTCCGCAGGGCCCGCAACCGCAAAAGCGCGCTCCCCAAATTTTGTGCGCTGATTGCGGGTAAAACCCTGCCTATAGCTTTGTATACTAAAAATAACAAACATTCATGTACTATAATTTATTTTAAGGTATCCAAGGATATAAATATTAATTATAACCATATAAGATCATTTTCTGTTTAGCGTAATATTACTCTATTTGGAAAATTTAGAAATTTATTTTCTAAGAAGAAAATTTTGGTTTTTCTAACTCCCATGAAAATCGAAATCACGAAAAATACACTATTGTGTAAAAACCAATTTACTGAAGTGTATATGCAATCTAAAACCTCATATTTACTAGACTTAAACGAACGACTTAAGACTAAGAATAAATTACTTTAAATATTTTATTTTTTTTATATTCTGACGGCTTCTAATAAAATAAACATTTACCTGGCGCTTACATAAATTCCAAAAGGGCTTCCGATTATTTTTTCTCATAGAATTCGTTTATTTTTATAAATCGGTCTGCATATTTTCTTAAGATATCGTTTGCAGTGTATTTTTTTTGAAGCTTACGTTACGCATTTCCCTAGAAAATGTTTGAATATTTAATTTGTAGCTAGCATTGAATCCGGAACATTATTTTGAAAACACGAACGTATAGATAGCGCTGGACTCGGGTTTCGTGCGTGTTTACGCAATGTTATGCAGTTTGCCGCATAACAGGAGATAATTTTATCAAGCCGATATTTACAAATATATACCTCTGTTGTCTGTATGTATATTATTCAAATTAATTTAATGTTAACTGAGTTATTAACAAACAAATAATCTAGGAGTTAATTATTGGAACTTGTTTTAGTCACAATTTACATCAAATATTGGACAAAAAATTATATGCTTATTGCGTTATTAATGTCACATTAAATTTATTTATTTATTTTCTGGCTGCCCGTAATACGTCTACGGACAGTCAGTATTTTCAAGGCTCTGTCCGTGACGTTTGTAACGAATTGCGTATTTTTACAACATAACAAAAATACCAAATGTTTGTATGAACATTTTTTTGTGTTACGAAAAATTAAAAGCGTCCGTATTTTGGTGGAAAAATGATAAGCTTGGTCATGCCTTGATTCTACAATTCTACATACGTATGTGAGTGGGTGCTATTGTTTTACGAGTACACGCGAGTCAGTGCCAAAAATCTCACGCGAATTCAATGAATCATCTTATCAGATATTCGAGGCATTCCGTCACATATTACCTATTACGCTGCTGTTTTTGTTAATTTGTCACCGAACAGTGACCCCATATTATACAATGGAGAATAAACTTAATACCTTCTTATGATTAAGTATAATTTTACCGCAAATATTTACGTCACGTCTAAGATTCAATTTAAGTTGGTGAGGTTCATGTTTTTTTTGTAAATCTTTGAGACAAATGATATTATGAGTAATGGGTTTATTAGGTGTGAGTATTTTAAGGCAGTGATCCCCAACCCCCGGGCCGCGCAAGAGCCTGCTTAAAAATCAAAATTATTTTTGAAAAAAATCGAACGTACCCAATAAAACATAATTATAGCTTAAAATAATTATTCTGTTGAAAACCCCTTCGCGCTAAGTTACCACAACCTTGAACTTCTAGTTTTTATATTTCTCTGTAAAATAATATTTTGTTATTCATTTTTTTTTTAAATCTACATTCAACGTCCCCCCCCCCGTATATACAGGATGTAACAAAACTCGATGTACAAGCGGGAAACCAGTAAATCTTTGGAGTCTATTTTGTAGAATAATATTTTTTTATTCGACCCTTAGTTTTCGAGAAAATTAAGTACGAAGTTGATCTTTTTTTCGAATTTTGTTTGCAAATTGTTATCAAATATCATGTATTCACTCAAATGAATACTATCCATAAAGAAGGTAAAATTAAAAAACGAGTTTTAATAAGACTTGAGCAATTTTACTTAATCTGCCATATTTATGAAAAGTTTTGTGAGAAGAAAAATATTTTTTTTTTCAAGCTCAAATTAAAATGTCATATTACACAATTGTCTCCAAATACGATGTAGATTCACCTGTTTTCCGCTTGTACATCGAGTTCTGTTACACCCTGTATATGATTTATTAATTAATGTCATTAATAATATTCAAACATAATCAATTTTAATACAAAAGTGATCACAATTAAACAATATGAAATTAAAAACGGCTCTAACAGAGTTAAAGATTTCAAATGAACTCAATAGAAAACTTCTACTAGAACAAGAAGACAGTTAGATAGAAATTCTTAAGATAGTTTCGAAAAATAAAGTGTTAAAGAATGAACTGGCCAAGATGGACATCCAATGTCAAGACTTTCGTTCACAACGAGATGAACTCCAACGTATGTTATTATCCTATGACCAATGCCGGGACACTCACCAAATATTACTGACTCGTGTACAGTCACTGGAATCTCAACTTTTGAAAGCTCAAAATCAATTAAATGTAAAAGAAGAAAAGGAAAAGGATATCAAAAATACAAGTGAGCAAATTTGGAAAAAAAAACATTATTTGTAACAACATCGAATAAAATTAAAAAATATAATAACATTAACCGCTTTCTAAGGAAAAAACAGAGAAAATTTCTGAAAAATAAGATAACCTTAGTGTGCAAACCTTTAATCAAAGAAAAAGAAGCGTTAAAAAAACAAATATGTGAATTTGATGAATATAATTCAAGTTGCAAAATAGAATATGAAATAATAACTAGCCAACTTTATTTACATATAAATAGGTTAGAATCCTCACTACAAATAAATACAATTTAGCAAACAGTCAAATCGAGGACTACACTGCCGTCATGGATTTTATTTCGATAATCTAAATAAATTAAACCTGTACAACCTAGGTAACTAATAATTACCGAGATACTTTATGGCCCATACGCCTCGTGGCATAGTGGTAGCGCATTTGGCCACCGTGCATGAGGTCGCGGGTACGATTCCCGTAGGGGTTCAACATGAAATATTTATTTACACGTATTGTTATATTGATATTTCATATATGATACCTTGGACTGGTATTGAATCGTGAGACTGACCATCCTACCCTCATGTAATAAAATTATCAAGATACACTGCACTGGGTGTATCAATGCGATGCCCTATGCACCGCTGGGTGGGGGGGATATACCAAGAGAGAGTAGTAGTATACCAACTAGTATTAATTAGTTTATGCACCACAGAAAAAAGGCAGAAAATATAGAACACTTATAAATCGATCCCGAGAGGTGGAAATGGACCATATATATATATATATATATAGTTCGCAGTGTTTAATAATTGTAGGTACCTAATGCATATTATCTTTTAAATGTATATTAATGTACATTTTGTAAATATTGCAATGATTGTACAAAATAATTTACCAACCACTTAAGAATTTTAATTTTAATTTATTTACTTAACTTCTTGTACAATAGCGTACGTTGGCGGGTTTTTTGCCCGGTGGTAATTTTTCGAACCAACCAATTTTATTTGAAGATATGGGACCCTATGCTAGACTAAAAGTCACATACGACACTTCGGAATGGTGAACAAAATCACTAGCCATTCCAAAGTGTCGCATGCGACTTTCAGTCCAGCATAGGGCCCATGTGTATAATTTTATTATACACATATCTTCGATTGTAAACAAAGGTGCGTATTTCGTTGCATAATTTTATTTCCACATATTAGTACATGTAAAATATCACTACATTTTCAAAAAGTTTATAAATGACGGGAAAAAAAGAGTTAATTTATTTGGTGGTTGAATACATTAAATTTGCATTTTTAATTTCTACCACGAGTTTTTATTATTTTTAATACGTGTTCATTTTTATAATCGCCAAAATTAGATAAATAGAGTTGTGATTTTTTAAAATATATCGATGAAAAATATATTTAAAAAAATCTCAACTCTATTTATCTACTTTTGTCGATTATAAACATTAACACGTAATAAAAATAATAAAAACTTTAACGAATATAATGTTTTACTCGTGGTAGAAATTAAAAATGCAAATTTAATGTATTTAACACATCACGAAAATGAAGGAAAAATCACAATTATAATAATTTATTTATTCAATATTTGTATTTATTTATTCAATAAATATAAATACATTTTACTGCCTAACTAGGCCCTAGACCCGTTTTAAGGCAGCAGATGCATAAATTTGACACATTATTTCTCTCAAACATAAAATTACATTAAATATAAAAAATATAAAATATAATAGTAAATTGGAAAGCAAAATAAAATTTCAAAATAAAAAAATATTACTTATTAAAACAGGAATAGACATACATATTTAAATCAGTAAACAATACATCACCTTACAAAATAATTTAACAATAATAATGAAGGTATATTTTTAAAAAACTCAAGTGATTTGATGATTGCACAATTCTTTTTTAAATTTTGTTATTTCAAATGTTGATTTTTTTATTACGTAAATCTTACTTTTGTAATGTAATTGTTCTTTTTTCGCTCTCCTTATGTGCTGGATAAAATAAAACTAAAGAATTTTAGCATTTTTAATAATCGCTTCATTATCAGACGAATTGTAAGCGGGTATACAAAAATATAAAAATATTTGTCATTTATTTACCCTGAGTCTCCTGTAGATATCCCTAAATCCAACTCTCAGAACATTTCTGTCACCAGGAATCCTCATGGAGTCCCTAATTTGCAAAGCAGAATATCCATCAACACCCTCGTACAAAGCGATGAGAATCCCAGTTAATCCGTAGGGCGAAAACGCAATGTTATTGTCGTTCAAAAAATTATGTTCATGCAAAACAGATACTCCGAAACGATTAGTCACATCAACCATATAATCAATCGGACTGTAATATCTTCCCGGACTCCACGGATTTTGTTGGGGTATGTTGTAACTATTGCAAAAAACACTGTTAAATGTCAACAAAAATGTCGCGATGTTTATAGCCAACGCCAACTGTCGCGTTAGAAAACACATCTTCACTTTGGTGTTGTTCCGAATGCGTCTAAACGGTAAATGACAGGTAGACAGAGGACAGTTCAATACGGGATGAGTCGCATGCTGTGTTTAACATTAAACCTGTACTTATTACGCGATTGCTTTTTATTTTTACCATCGGAAGCTCAAGCTCAAGGCTATGCGGGGTGAACGAACTTGTATCTATACGAAGAGTTTCGTAATCCGCGCCTTTTCTGCTATTGGCCAGAGAAATGTGACGTAATATTGGTATTGCCATACTTGAAAACACATGTATTGAAGTGTAGAAGATGAATAACATTAAAAAAAATAAACTTAGGGTTAACTTACAATGAAGTTTGAATTGAAAACAATTGTATGGTTAAAAAATATGTAATAAAAGCATGCTTATCTTTAAAGAAACATTTTTGTACTTCAAAAACCTACCTACCATTGTTGAATAAGTAGGTACTTAAGTAAACGTTTTGGAAGCGCTGAGTGCTGTGGGTGCTGGTAGCACTGAAATTTCATAGACGGAAATGTTTCCCGCGATTTTTCATCTGTCAAAGTGAAATGCCAGGTGCAGATTCCTTGTTTTCGTTATTGCATTTCTGTTTTAATTATTATAATTATTGTTAGCAATGGAAGACACCACAGGTAAGGTTAAGTTTTATCATAATATATATGTGCAGTATATTTTTTTAGATGATTTCTGTATATTTTAGAATTTTTAAAATATATTTTAGACTGACAATGGTCTAGCAATTTCATTTGCATTGTGTAATTTCTTTTGTTGTAGCCGGCAGATCAAAGCGACAGAAGATTGATAAACACGGGCGATTTGCCGCGTTTGAAAAATTGAAACAATTAAAAGGATCCAAACGAAAATACGAAGTTAATACACTTGAGAACGTTTACGATACAGTCGATGAAAAAGAGTATACAAATCGTGTCCTTCAGAGGCAGGATGATGATTGGATTGAAGATGATGGTATGTGTTTCTTTTAATTATATATTTAGAATTATTAAACAAACAACACGAAAGCCCCACCCTTTTTCTAGACTGTTTTAAAGACTATTGAGTCTTTTCAGTCCAGCACAACTCTGCGTTGCATTACGAGGAATAGAATTATGTCATTACCATCATCTGCGGCACTACAACCCATTAAGGGTTCTGGTCGCGCGCCTACAAGAAACTTCTCCACTGAATTGCAAGACGAATTGGAGTCCGCTACTTCACCTACATATAGATTTAATATCGTTTCTTGAATAATCCTTGTTCTCAGATCCTTTGCCGATGAATTGGGGCTGGTTTAATTAAGAATATTGAATGTACAGCGCCCTTGAGGTGATTTCTCACAAAAATATCGCTTAATAAAGTAGCCCATTATTATCACTATTATTTCTTATACCTTCAAAAGACAATCCTATTGTTATCTTCAGATGGCTGCGGGTACGTGGAAGACGGGCGCGAGATCTTCGATGATGATGAGGGCACCGCGGACCACAGCTCCAAGAGTGCCAAGGACAAGGAGAGGACCAAGAAGCGCAAGACTCGTGTGGCGCCCCCCGACGGAGGCTCCTCTTCCAAAGGCAACATTCGGAACATGCTGAGCAATATGACCGGGAAAAAGAAAGAAGTACCTATGTTTCTATTACTTTAAATAGTTCCGATGGAATCTCAATTGCAAAATTAAAGGATTTTGCTAAAAATATTTAACGTCACTGTAAATACAAACTTGTAGATGTCTCAGAAATCATTCCCAAAATATTGATTAGACAATTGAGATCAGAATGTGCTAAAAATTACTTGTTCCATGTATGATGTGCATCTGTGATATACATGGTGTAACAAAACTCGATGTACAAGTGGGAAGCCAGTGAATCTACGTCATATTTGGAGTCGATTTTGTAGAATATATATTTTTTTTATTTGACCTGTAGTTTTCGAGAAAATTGCAAGCAATTCGCTTCACCACGTCGCAGACTTTGTCTGGCGTCGGATCCAATCGTTCCTTTTTCGGTCTCTTAATGTTATTCCAAGCATAATCCTCTCCATGCTCCTCTGTGCAACTTGCAACTTATGGGAGGATTGCTTGGTCAGAGTCATTGTTTCCGCGCCATATGTAAGGACGGGCAGAATGCATTGGTTGAATACTCGAGTCTTGAGTGAGTTGGGAATGGAGCTTCGGAATGTGGAATTTAGCTTTCCAAAAGCCACCCAGAGAAGATATAAGGACAAATATCATCTGCGAATCTCAGGTGGTGAAGCCGCTCCAAATCGATATTCAGACCTTTTTGTTCCCAATCTAGGCGCTTAAAAATATTTTCTAAAGTTAGCGTAAAGAGTTTGGGAGATATTGTGTCCACTTATTATTTATTTATTTTTAAGTTTTACATAAACATTTTTAAATTTTACACAGTAGGTAGCCAAATTAGAAACAAAAAAAAAAAGAAAATACAAATGAATATTCAATTTGGATAGAAAAACTTATGCTAAGAAAAAATACAATTTGATATTAACTGGAACAAGTTACAAATGGTTCATTGAAAAATACAATAAGATAATATGATGTAGATTCACCAGTTTTCGGGTTGTACTACGAGTTTTATTACTCTATGTATATACAAAATCCACAAATTAGAGACCAGAGCCAACCTTGAATCGAATTTTTACAAAATTAATTTAATTTATCTCCTTCAAAATATGAATTATTAAGAAAATTGGACGATACAAACACGATAAGACAATAAATAATAACTATGGTGCATAGGGCTCTGCATGGACACCAAGGACATTGTATCGTGATAATTTATTTCACAAAAGCACGATGATAGTCCTATAAACGTACATTTTTATTCATTTCTAGGAAGTCAAGTTATCGGATGATGATATTCTGCTAGACATAATGTCCGAATTGAAGTCAGATGCGCCTGTAGCTTCATCGACTTCTAAAAACAACTCGAACATCCTCCGATCCTCAAACTTTGTTCAACACAGTAAGAAGGAAGCGCAGGACTACTTCAAAAACCTCGGAGCTTCGAAGCCCGGCTCTTCAAAACCAGTTAATCCGTTCTCCATTAAGAAGGCGACGGAACCGGAGATTGAAGATGTCAAAGTTAAGGTAAGAATGATTTATCCATTAAAAAAAAGTTACTTTTGACTTACTGGCCAAGAGACAAAAATATATATTTAACTTCTTATTATTATTATCGATAATTTATATATAGCACTGTTTTCGTATAAAAATACCGCAAGAGCGCTAATATTAAATTAAAATTGAAAATAATATGGTGTATCAATTTTAATGGCTGGAGAAAATTTTAAAAAAGAAATTCATTCTGTAAAAAGAAAAGCCATGAATCAATAGATTTAGAGAACAAATTTAATGGTCTTAAGTTTCTAACATCACTTCATTCTCACAGTTGCGCACTTCTGGTGGGAGAACATTCCAAGCCCGCGAGTGCAAAAGCACTCTCATCAAATTTTGTACGCTGATTGCTGATTGTATTACAACCCTGCCTATAAGATCAAAATGAATTAAATGTGTACTTTTTTATTTACATATTCAAATATATAAGTAGTTAATGATATGGGAAGTTGATGATATTAGACACTGACATATTTCTTTGTCCATCTTTCAAAAGGGCACTTACTTTATTTGACTTTTAAAAAAAATATTAATTTACATTCTTTTTCCCATTTCTTAAAATATTACTTAGATGGATTTAAAATTATTTTTGATCACTTTCAGACAAATAATGATCTTGACATATTTGACGTTCCGTCACCGAAAAAAACAAAAGCGAAAAAACCGGAACCAGAACCCATAAAGATAAAAATCGAACTGGAAACAGCAACACAACAAATTGAAGAATTCAACTCGCAAGACCTTCATTTCGACGGCATAGACTTTGATGACACAATACCCGAAAAACCGCCAAAATCTGAGCGCCTATCTGACGGAAATCGGCGATCAAAGACGTAGAAGGATTAAACGCAGACGATTTTAATTTAGACATTTTCGATGCCAAAGAAAAAGAATCAGTAAATTGTAAAACTAAAGAAGAAGAAATTAAACCTGTTAATGGATGGTCTGGTTCAGCAATGGATGCTGCAGTGCCGAGTTCGTCTAGTTATGATTGCGCTAACTTACCGACAGTTACGAATAAAGACTGCGATAAGGTGCTGCGGTTTTACTGGTGGGACGCGTGGGAAGATAGATATATGAAGCCGGGGGTTGTGTTCCTCTTTGGTAAAGTGTACGAGGATCCCGCTAACCCTAGCGCAGGGGTGTATGTCCTGCTGTCTCACTGTGAGAAACGTGGATAGAAGATTGTATTTGCTGCCCAGGGAATATGTAAGTATTATTAATTAATCAACTAATTATTAATTACAATATATTAATTTTTATTATAAAAATTATTTATTTTTAGATTTTTTTAAATTATTATATTTTATATATGTTTTTTTTACCCATAGGCTTTTACATTACAACATTTTTTAAAATGTTACACATAGGTAGCCTAAATTAGAAACAATTTTCCAAAGAAAAAAAAATACATACTAATATTCGCTTTCACAAGAAAACTTATTTTACATAAAAATACAATTATTAACTTTAACATGGAGCAAGTTACAAATTGGTTAATATCCTCATACATTTTAAGATAATACATTAAGACAATATAAAATTAGTTTTTGAGCAAGTTACCGCCAGAGATGGCATCCAGACACTGATATGAAAAAAATGTTTTTTAGATTTGTTTTAAATATAATCAATTATTGTTAGCAATTTTATTACTTTCATTAGCCATTGCGTGCATTCTTCTTATCTACTGACATAATATTCACTGTATATCATTTTTTTAATGTTCGTTACAAACTGCACTATAAAAATAATAAATTAATAAAATTTACCCTTAAAATAAGAGTAAATAAATAAAAATAAGTTGTTAAAAAAACAAAGGTTTTCTGTCTTATTCCGATCTGATTTATAACTAAAATGTTCCATTAATAGTTCAATGAATAATCCTTCCGAAAAACTGGATCCAATAACGCTAGAAGAGGACGGCGATAATCCTGTATCCATAATGGATGTGTATGAAGAGTTTAACACTAAGGTGTCGGGCAAGCTCGGCATTAAAGAATTCAAGTCCAGAAAAGTAGTTAAGAATTACGCATTTGATTTGCCCAATGTTCCCGCACAGTCAGATTATTTAGAAGTTAAATATGCTGTGAGTATTTCTATTTTTTTTATAATTGTATTGCATGTTATATTTACTTAGTTATACATGGTGTAACAAAACTCGATGTACAAAGCAGGAAACCAGTGAATCTACATAATATTTGGAGTCGATTTTGTAGAATAAAATTTTTTGATTTGACCCATAGTTTTCGAGAAAATTGAGTACGAAGTTGATTTTTTTTTTGATAAATTTTTGCAAATTGTTATCAAATATAATGTATTTAGTCAAATTGATACTATCCATAAATAAAAAACAGCATTTTAATATGAATTGGTGCAATTTTACTTAACCTGCAGTACTAATATTTTTTTTTATTTTTTTATTATTTTTTATTATGAAACATACATGTATTATATTCCCAGGAGTTATAAAAACTCATTTTGGGACCGGTATTATTCACATTTTAAATTACATATTGCACAATCAAACACCAATAAGAAAGACGATACAAAATTAACACATTCAATCTTAATCCTATACATCATAACTATCATTGAAAAACATCGGTGGTATCGGTAATGAACGCTTTTATGAGAAGAAAAAAAAAATTGTTTTTCAAGCTCACATTCAAAAGCCAAGTAATACATTTGACTCCAAATATGATATAGATTCACCAGTTTTCGGGATGAACTACGAGTTTTGTTACACCATGTATAGATAGACCGCTTAACTTATTCCATAATTTGTCAGGCAACTCACCCCGTTCCTCCGACTGACAAGCCGTACCTGACATTCTCCCACGCAAGCAGAATACAATAAAATACAAATACACTAATTATTTACACCTTCGGTACAGCAGAGACTTTAGACCAAATTTTGTAGTACGAGTATCAGGTGGGTGTAGATTGTGTCTTTGTCTAGTGTTGTAACTGTGGACATCTTGGTTATAGGTGTAGTGAGTATTTGTACTCTTTTAAGATACCTATTCTCTGCACTCAGAAGTCTGCTATTTTGGGCCCTGTTAGGTGCCATGATTCGCAGCCATAAAGGAGTACAGGTGTGATGCTTGCCTATATTACAAGGCTCAGGTTTTCGGCGTCCTGGACGTCCACTGTTGACAATTTGCTGACAGTTTGATTAGAATAGAATAGAACTACAACAGTGACAAATTGACATTTATTTATTTATTAAGGATTTTAACAGCTATTACAATGATTATTATCTAATAACAATTAAATAATTCTAAAGCCAATTACAAAAATCCACAGTTAATGTAATACATATTATGATGAGTGATTAGTAAAAAGTGAATGTGTGTGGTTTGTATGAGTGTATTGTATTAGTGTGATTTGTGTTAGAGTAAAGAGTGTGCAAGGCCTAGAGATATAGTCTTGGATTATCCCCCCAAGCGAGTTCCGAACATGCTTCGCGCATTGAACCCTATACTAAGTGCAATGTGCAAAACATAACCAAGAAGTCAGCCCAGATCCTCTCCACGACCACGACCCACAGTCATGAACGTAATCTGTATGTTTTATTTCAGATCAACACGAGAATGGTGATGGACCCCAAAACTCATCTGAATAAAATTGCCATGTTAAGTTGTTTGGTAAATAACGCCTTTGAAATACACAAACCAGCGCCAAACCCTGCGTTTCACAGCCATTTCTGCGGTATGATATGTTTATCTGTTAACTAAATCTAATAAAATACCTCTATAAGATTCCCTGGATTTTTCTCAAGTTTGAGTGTTTGTGATGTTGTTGCCCTCTGTTATTAGGACTCCTGGCCTGTTGAGGTGGTTAAAATAAATAAATAAATAGTAACAATTTGACATCTCAACAGAGACGAGAAATTTGGAAGGGAATATGGATATCTGGGCGTTTACAGGGCTAATGACCTGTCATTGGCTGGGTTAAGTGGCCACTTGATGTATTACAACATTCCCTATTTCACCTAGTATTTGATATCCATATCTGCCAATATACAGTAAAATGGCGCGACGCTTCACACTTAACTCAGCCAACGACAGGTCATAAGCCCTGTAAACACCTAGATATCCATATTCCCTTCCAAATTTCTCGTCTCTGTTGAGATGTCAAATTGTAATTATTAGCCCGTAATGGGTGAAATCCAGTTTTTTTCTACAAGTATTTTAGACACACTCAAAATGTTGTTTATAAATAAATAGTAAATTACCAATAACAAAGTTTAACTGAACTGTCTTTTCAGTGTTTACCCGTTCAACAAATGAAATATGGCCAATGGACTTGAAACAAGCGATGGCACAGTACAGGGAAACTAAACTAACAAAATGTGAATCAGAACGCGAGTTATTAAACTACTTCCTCGTACAGTTCTGGAAGATAGATCCAGACCTGGTAGTTGGCCATGACCTGCAAGGGTTCCAGCAAGACCTGCTCATAGGAAATATCCTCGATAAAAAAATTCCCAACTGGTCGAGACTCGGTCGGTTGAAACGAACCGTCGTACCGCTGAGGAAATTCGCAGCTAAAGATGCATTCCTTGGAAGACTCGTATGCGATATTAAAATCTCCGCGATGGAGCTGATAAGATCCCGAAGCTTCGATTTAGAAACTCTCTGCACAAATGTTCTAAAACTCCCCGAAGGATCCAGAAATGAAGTCATCCCAGACGATATTTATAAATATTACGAAACAAGTAGAGACCTGTTGGAATTAGTTTCTTTGACAATGCAGGACACTTCGTATGTCTTGAAGATGATGTGTGAATTAAACGTACTACCGCTGGCTTTGCAGATCACTCAAATTGCCGGTAATGTGATGTCTAGAACACTCATGGGCGGACGATCAGAACGTAATGAATTCCTTTTACTACACGCATTTAACGAGAAGGATTATATTGTGCCAGATAAGGTATTGGGTAAAAAAGGAATCAAAGATGTAAGAGAAACTGATGAAGGAAATGACGAAGAAAATGCAACTAAAAATCTGTCTAAAAAGCAAGCGCAAGCAAGGAAAAAACCTGCTTATTCCGGAGGTTTAGTTTTAGACCCAAAAAAAGGATTCTACGATAGCCTTATCTTACTAATGGACTTCAATTCTTTATATCCAAGTATCATTCAAGAATATAATATGTATAATATTAGACAGTTGGCTCTTAAACTGACAGCTAATTCCATGTATGGATGTTTGGGTTTTACATACTCCAGGTTCTACGCTAAACCACTGGCAGCCCTTGTCACATTAAAAGGTAGAGAAATTCTCATTAATACTAAGGAACTGGTTCAAAGATTAAATTATGATGTTATCTACGGTGACACGGACAGTATCATGATCAATACCAACTGTCTGGATTACGATCAAGTGTTCAAAATTGGAAACGAGATAAAGAAAGAGATCAATAAAAAATACCGACAAGTCGAACTTGATATCGACGGCGTTTTTAGATATTTACTTCTGTTAAAAAAGAAAAAATATGCCGCTGTTTTTAATCAGTAAAAATAAAAATGGCGAGTTCTCGATGACACAGGAACTTAAAGGTCTCGATATTGTTCGAAGAGATTGGTCGCAATTGGCTGCGGAAGCTGGGAAATTCATCTTAAATCAGATCCTCTCCGAACAATCTCCGGATGATAGAATCGATAACATCCAAACACATTTAGCCAAGCTCCGAGACGATTTGAAAGAAAATAAAATGCCTCTCTCCATGCTGACGATAACAAAACAGCTAACTAAAAACCCAAATGAATACGCAGATAAAAATGGTCAACCGCACGTGCAAGTTGCTATGCGACTAAACAGCAAAAGCGGCAGGAAATTCAAAAAAGGCGACATAGTTCCATACCTAATTTGCGAAGATGGCACAACAAACCCTGCCATGCAACGAGCGTACCATATAGAAGAATTAAAAAACGCAGAAAATCTTAAAGTCGACGTGAATTATTACTTAGCGCATCAGCTGCATCCGGTTATATCTCGCATCTGCGACCCGATAGAAGGAATGGACGCATCACGTATCGCAGACTGTTTAGGCTTAGATCCTAGTGCGTACAAACAGTCGATAAAACGTGAAACAACCGAAGACGTCATGTACCAAATCGAAAACGAGAAGGAAAAATACAGACAGTGCGTCGATTTCAAATTCAGATGCATTAGCGACATCTGTAAGACTGAAAATACAATTCGTGAGGCATTCAGACAGACTGACAAAGAATTCATAACATTTTTGGAGCATTGCTGTAATGAAAAATGCAATCTACGCCCTGTGGATTATCTCCCAACGATTTTGAATCAGTTGACAAAGCAGATTAGGAGTTATAACGCCAAGTACTATGAGAATTGGTTGATCTGTGAAGACCCTGCTTGCACTAATCGTACAGCCAGATTGCCGCAATGTTTTGCTGGAGGTTATCCGTTGTGTAACCTTTGTGAAAAGGGAGTTATGTTCCGGGAGTATACGGAGAAGGATCTCTACTACCAAATCAGCTTTTTTCACTATTTATTTGATCTCAACAAGCAGAATACGCAAAGTGAGTGTACTTTAATAATATTTATTTTTGCCTAATAATTTATTAATGACCCAGTGCTGTCAAATTCCATTATATTATTTCAATTTGTGTTTTCATGTTATTAAAGTTTCCTGCTATTGCTTTTTCTTAGATTCAACAATACTGAACAAGTTAATTACAACACTTATGTATTTAATTATTATTGAGTTATTCAAACGGAATTTTATTTTAAAATGGTAATAATACTAATAAACAAATGATTTTTGGGGTTGCCAGTATTCTATTTAACTATTTGTCGAACATACAGAAGTCAGGATCGAAATGGATTCTTTGCACTCTGTTGGACATGGTTTTAGTGTTACAAAATGAATTAATTATTATTTGTCATTTTTTCAGAATCGAAAGTGTCGCCGCAGATTTCCTCCGCGTTTCACTGTTTGAAGGAGGCCATCGAAGACGCTCTCTCCCAATCCTCCTACTCCGTCATCAACCTGAACCAACTCTTCAGTTTCTTCGACCTGAAGGCAAGACCCGGCACATCCGTCAAGGCGGAGCCAGTCAGCATGGAAACCGCTCCTCCTGATGTCGAGAATGATGAATTCAATTCCTACATGGAGGATGGAAATTATTGATTTATAAGTCTTTTTCTTGCACCATGTTTGCTCCTATGTGGGCATTATTAGATTCTTCCACCACCCAACACTCTCATATCTTCCCATATCAGTCCTGCATCAGCTCCGCCTAGTAATCGACGGTTAACTAGGATGGTAGGATCCCTCAGGCGTAAAGAATGGGCAGCTTGAAGCTCTCTCAAGGCATGAATGTATCTACATGTAGATAAGTTGATACAGGGTTGATACAAGTATTTATCAACCTTTTATCTAAGAAAATCCATAGACAAATGCTTGTATCTACATGTGCATAGATACATTGATGATTCCTGCCCTGAATTTCTTTTTCGTATATTTTTGTTTATTGTCATATGTGCATAGGAAACTGCATTGAATTTTTAGAAAAAACTTATTAATTTAACTATTTAATAGATAGTTTTGTGTAAATATTGTATTTTTA
The DNA here is from genome assembly GCA_022494985.1 of Micrasema minimum. Classification (NCBI taxonomy): domain Eukaryota; kingdom Metazoa; phylum Arthropoda; class Insecta; order Trichoptera; family Brachycentridae; genus Micrasema; species Micrasema minimum. The sequence continues at coordinate 51,728 of JAGVSP010001007.1, forward strand.
ATGTATTTTCTCAAGCAATTGAATTTAATCTTTGTACTTTATCATTTATTTTGATTAATAAAATATTTACAATTTGTAAGAACATAGATATATTTTTATAGTGCCGCCTGTACAAATTATAATAAAAATAAAATTCAGTTTGTATGAATATTGTATTTTATTTCTTCTTTTAACCCTCGGACCGTTTGGACCAAATTAATTTCTCACCGAATCTAATTGTCCGGCTTGTGGCATAGCGTTGGACCACCATGTATAAGGTCGCGGGTTCAATTCCCATCGGAGTCAATATGAAATGTTTATTTCAATGTGGTTTTTCGCATTAAAATGTGTGATACCTTGGACTGGCACTGAAACTGATCATCTTGCCTTCATGTAGTAAATTAACAAGATTCACTGCACTTGGTATACCAATGCGGTGCCCTATGCTAGTTAAAACCACTTCTTTTCTGCTTTGTTGTGAGGCGTCCCTGGATCATAAGTCTCGCATCCATACATTTTGAATGAAACGCTCAGCGTAGTGATAAATCAAGCCCTAATATGTGTTAATGGGTATTCTACCAAGGCCAGATCCCTTTTTTCTTCCAAATATAAAATACATTAAAAAGTACAATCAAGAAAATTTACAAATAAATATATACTATTAAAAAATCCATTCAAAATTAAGAAATTTGGAAAAATGCACATCTAAGTTTGCAAAAAAAAAATCTTGTGCTTAGTCCTAATTTGTGTTATTGGCATAGGCGTATAGAACATTTCCTCATACTCAACTTATTTTTTTAATCTTTCTATCTTACTGTTTATCGGAAGTGTACTCTTCCTCGACCACTAGCGATGGCGTGGTGGCAGCCATGTCTGTAGGCCGCTTAAAGCGTTTCGGTTATGGTTTGTTTTTTCTATGAACTTTTGTTCCCGCCAAAAGTGACAGCGAGCGTTTGGGGCCGTGTTTTGTGTTTGGTTATAAGTTATAAATTATAAATTGAATTTTCTCTTTATCTGTTTGTCAAAGTAAAAACAATGTCGGCTCATCCTCGAGATTATGCGGCAGACAAAGGTATCTGATTCACAAACAATTTCGTGCTATCTCAACCGCTATTTACATAATATTCCGCTATTTTCAACCATAACATTGTTTTCAGAGTCTGTCAAGTCTTTTTTCTCGGAATTCTGTGCCGCCGATGAAGACGGACATAAAATATTCAAGTACGCTCTTCAGTTGACGAAATTAGCACACAGAGAGCAGGTAAATACAGATTTTAATGCCATTTTAAAACTTCAAAACTTTTCGCAAACTTTCGGCGTGTTGATGTACTTTTGTTTTAGATCCAGTTTATCGTGGAGTTGGACGATCTTCATGATTTCAATGAGGACCTCGCTGAAGCAGTTATTGGAAATACGAGGCGTTATACAAGTCTTGTTTCTGACGTTGTTTTTGACTTGCTGCCGCAGTACAAAGAACGAGACGTAAGTTCAATTTTAAAAATTAATTTTCGGGATAGTTTGTACTATTGTCAAGGTGGAGGCACTTGATGTACCATTGCACTGCCCTATGCGCCATTGGATGCGGATACGGGAAAATAATAGTAGTCAAGTATTGAATTATAGTAATCCTGCTTCAAGCTGCTTACATGTGTACATTTTTATTTCTTCAAGGTGATTGCTAAAGATGCTCTGGATGTGTACATAGAGCATCGCTTGATGCTGGAGTCCCAGAACAGACTTCCATCCGAGCACCGAGACCCGCGGAACAAGTACCCACCAGAACTTGTGAGGAGATAGTAAGTACTGTACTAATAATTTCTTCAAGCTGTTGCTTAAGATGCTCTGGATGTGTACACAGAACTAAAGATTTATTTATTACATTTCACATTTAATATAATCACAATAATGGGATGGCGACTCAATCAGTAGAGACCCATGCCAATGATCTGGCACCGACTCACTAGATAGTCCGCGTCGAGTCAGGGCATTGTAGTATTATACATAACACATTTTAGTACTAAACATAATTGAATATTTACATAATTAGTATAATAGAACCAAGTTTGGATTTCACAAATTTAGAATTTACAAAACAATATTTTTGCATATCAAATTTTAATAATTACATAGCTATATTTTTGCAGACATTTTCAATATATACATGTCCCATTATACTTATCCAACTAACGACACCGACCCTGTATTTGGAGAAGTCGGTTAATAGTTTGGTTTGTGTGTCCATTTGGTTATATATCTCAGGTCCAATAAATGTGAAGTGGCGCTGCGCTATCGTTGTTTTAGGAAGTAAATAATTTATATTTGAGGCAAAGCGAGTGTTCATATTTTGTTGCGTTCTGCACTTGTCAATACTCCAAAATTTCACTAAGCATGACTTAACATATAATTGCCGAACTGTAAGTACTTTATCATCAGCAAATAATTGCTCGGTTGGATATGTATACAGACGTGCCATGATTATTTTCAGTATAGTTTTTTGAGTAATCACTAGCATCTTAGTGATTACTAAGATGCTCTGGATGTGTACATACTAGAGCTAAAGATGCTCTGGATGTGTACATAATAGAGCTAAAGATGCTCTGGATGTGTACATAATAGAGCTAAAGATGCTCTGGATGTGTACATAATAGAGCTAAAGATGCTCTGGATGTGTACATAATAGAGCTAAAGATGCTCCACATTTGAAAAAGGAAAATGATACCCAATGACATAATATTATCATGTCGCTTCGTATCATTTTCCTTTGCGCATATTATGTCGCTTAGTAACTTTTTCCTTTCCACCTTCGATATCTTTATACATATATCAATATTTCAATCAAACTGTGTGAAAGATACCAGCTAAGAAATGTTTCTGTTTTCCAGTGAGGTTGGTTTTAAAGACATGAGCACTAACAAGTCTCTTCCCATCCGAGAGGTCAAAGCGGAGCACATCGGGAAGTTGGTCACAGTAAGAGGTAAGATTATTTACATGGTCATTAGTTAATTTTCTGTAACTGTGTAAATAAAAATATTTAAAAGTATATTATACATGGTGTAACAAAACTCGTAGTACAACCCGGAAAACTGGTGAATCTACATTGTATTTTGCAGATTTTTTTATTTTGATTTGGCCCATAGTTTTCGAGAAAATTGAGTTAGAAATTAGTTTATTTTCGATTTTTTTTTGCCATTTCATAAGGAAAACAAAAGAAAAAAACCGCATTTTAATAAGAATTTGTGCAATTTTACTTAATCTGCAGTACTTATGAAAGTATTTATGACAAAGGAATTTTTTTTTTCAAGCTCAGTTTCAAAAGCCAAGTTACACATTCAACTCCAAATATGATGTACATTCACCATTTTTCGGGTTGTACTACGATTTTTGTTACACCATGTATTTCAATAAAATATTTATTCACGAAACATAGACCAAGAATTATTTTTAAGAGTCTTTAAAACTCTCTCACGTGACCAGCAGTCTATTCTCCATACAATTATTGTAGTCCTCGATATTCTCCCTGGAATTCAGCAAATCACCAAAGTTTAACTAGTTTATATGACACATATTTTCTATTCCAGGTATTGTGACACGCTGTACGGAAGTAAAGCCCACTCCATGACCTTCATGCCGCTGGGGACGTGCATCACCGACGACTGCCGCGTCAACAAGTCCGGCGGCCGGCTGTACCTGCAGACCAGGGGCTCCCGCTTCATGAAGTTCCAGGAGATCAAGATACAGGAACACGTAAGTTGTCATCACGTACCAGCCAGTGCACTTCTAGGGCGCAGTAAATCACTTCAAGGGCGCTGTACAAAATTATACTAGACTTAATATGTACTACGCTTAATAATACGTACTTATGACATAAAATACCTAAACTAATATTACAATTACATATAACTAAACGGTAACTTCAGCACTCGGATACGATTTCTTAAACAAGTAAGTTTTAAGTCTCTTTCTGAAGAGCGCTTCCGTTGGACAGTTTCGAACATCTGAAGGAAGACCATTCCACGCTGCCGGTCTGGCTATCGCGAAGGCCCTCTCTCCAAACTTGGAAGTTTGGCTGCGAGCAGGAGGTAGCACCACCTTCCCTACAGCGGAGGAGGAGGCCGAGCGGAGAGTTAGGCGCCTGTCTGCCAGCTCGTCTGGGGGCAGAGCTCCTTCCGGTATTCAGGAGCCGTATTGTGCATGGCTTTATAGACTAACCAACACAGCTTATACTCGACTCTTTCTGGAAATCGCAGCCAGTGAAGCTTTCGAAGTAACGGGCTGATGTGGTCAAACTTCGACAAACCAGAGATTAGTCTGGCAGCTGCGTTCAAAATGGATTGCAATCGTTCCATTTTGTGCTTAGGTAGGCCGGCATATATCGCATTGCAGTAGTCCACTCGTGATATAACAAAAGCGTTCACCCAAGAGACGAGCCGCCTCATTAGGTAAATGCCTTCGTATACACTTGATCTGCCTTAGTTGGTAAAAACATGCGCTGACAGTGCTGCTTATTTGCTTTTCAAGCGAGAGCCCCAGTTTCAATGTGTACACCTAGAAGCTTAACAGAGGAGATTGTAGCAGGTCCAGTTACAAAATGTTTGATTTGGTTCTGTCTTTCAATAAGTCCAGTGGCTGCCTCTACCTGCAGACCTTCAGCTTCACGAATTTCCTTTCTCTGTATCTTTTTTCATTCTCACCAAATAAACTTTCCCATATTAAATTGCCATCCGTTTCCAGTTCTAATCTACATGGTACAATTCACTACAAGAAACCAGTGAATCTACATCATATTTGTAGTCGATTTCGCACGGTAAATTTTTTTAAATTTGACCCATAGTTTTTGAGAAAATTGAGTAAGAAGTTTATATTTTTTTTGGGAAATTTTTACAAATTGTTATTCATAAGAAAACAATAGAAATTTTAATAAGAATTTGCAATTTTACTTAATCTGCGGTACTTATGAAAACTTTTACAAGAAGAAAAATATAGTTTTTCAATATTTTATTTAAATTATTTATTTTATTTACCCATAGTTTTTGAGAAAATGAGTAAGAAGTTGATTTTTTTTTTTGATAAATTATTGCAAATTGATACCAAATATCACTTATTTAGTCAAATTAATATTATCAACAAAATAAAGAACTGCATTTTTATAAGAATTTGTGCGATTTTACTTAATCTACGGTACTTACGAAACCTTTTTTGAGAATATTTTTTTTTTACAATTTTAACTCAGATTCAAAAGTCATATTACACATTCGACTCCAAATATGATGTAGATTCACCAGATTTTGGGTTGTACTATGAGTTTTGTTACTCCATGTATAAGGTAAACGGCTATAATACTGACCTATTTCGTGTCTTAATCTGGCAGACATTTTTTTATTTATTTTTGTTTTTAAAAATATTTGTAGTTGAAACTTTAGAGAATTTTTTTATTTCTAAAGTAAATGAGTTTACTTCAATACGGTAAAAAAATAAGTTTCAAAAGTCAAGCGATTTAAATAAAATAAAAAATTTTTCAACATATCCAGATTTTGTATTCATTACTGACATACCGAAAATGGATTTTACTCTAATACTGACCTATGGTGATCCTATTACTGTCCGGTAGTGAAATATAAGATTTCGATTTATTTATTCAATATATTGAACAATAAATCGAAGCAACACAAAAGAAAAATATCAATCGATAATCATAGAAGCAACTAAAAATATAGTAAAATAATTTTTACTACTTATCAGAAGATGAACGGCGTAATATTGGTATATCAGAGATACAGTAAATTCCATTAACATTTAGCATTATTTGTGTTCTCATCGGAAATCAAACCCGGAATCTCCGTATATCGAGAGTCCAGCGTCTTAACCATTACTCTACGGAGGCCGCCCTTCTGTTTCTTTTCAAGCACCACATTTTTTTCCTCCTCTTTTTAAAAATTTTCTTTCCAATTTTTCTTATTTTTTTTCAATTTGTCATCTTTAAATTTTGCTGATAGTTGATATAAGAATTGCATGCGTGCATGAGGTTGCGGGTTCGATTCCCGTAGGGGGTCAACATGAAATATTTATTTACAGGAGATTTTCATATTAATATTTCATGAGTGATACCTTGGACTGGTACTGAAGCGTAAGACTGATCATCTTACCTTCATGTAATAAAATGATCAAGATACGCTGCGCTTGGTGTACCAATGCAGTGCCCTATGCACCATTGGGTGCGGATAAGGGAAAGTGGTAGTGGTGGTGATATAAGAATTTGATGCGACAATGACGGTAGGAATTCTTTTGGCATCTTTCTTTTTCTCTAGCATTTTATCTTCTGGCCACAATAGACGCTGCTTAAAGGGCGTAAGAGCATTATTATTAATAATATTAATATGTAAAAAGATGTCTCGGCACAGAACTCCTTTACTGACATAGTAATATGTAATACTGTTCGCCTCGTAGCATAGTGGTAGCATATTTAGCTACCGTGCATGAGTTCGCGGGTTCGATTCCCGTAGGGGGTCAACATTAAATATTTATTTACATGTGATTTTCATATTATATTTCATGTGTGATACCTTGGACTGGTACTGAAGCGTATGAATGATCATCTTACCTTCATGTAAATAATATGATCAAGAATCACTGCACTTTGTGTACCGATGCAGTGCCCTATGCACCATTGGGTGCGAAAAGGGGGAAGTAGTAGTAGTAAAAGGGGGGAAGTAGTAGATTATAAAATGTAATACTAACTCAATGTTTGTAGCACTCACTTTATAGTTTCCATAATTAAATGTAACACACTTTTGTTTTAAACTACTTATTTATTTTTAAAATGCTACCCGGTTTCGGAGATACTCTCCTTCTTCAGAACTTTGTACGAAACCGGTTGGAATTTAAAAAATAAATTAGTAGTTTAAAACAAAAGTGTATTTCATTTAATAAATGTAATACTGACCGAATTTGTTTCTATTACTGACCACTGACTTTACTCATTAATAAGATAAAAATAAAGCAAAAATACGTTGGTCAGAATTACATTTCATAATTTCAAATTCTTTGTGCTCTACAAATCACACAAAAAAATATTTTTTAATTTAGTTTGATCGTAAACTTGTTTAAATTTTAGAATCTTTCTCACTGAATTTATTACTGACCCATAGGTCAGTAAAGAAAACGATTAAAATATCAGCTGGATGTAATACTGACTGCTTAGGTCAGTAATGGAAACAGCCCAAAAAATGGTTGGATGTAATACTGACCACTTTTATTTTAAAAAAATATGATACAAATAGTAAAAATATCTCACAAACACTTTATTTTATGAAAAATCAAGAGTCATATCCTACTAACCGAATATAAATATAACTGAAAAGCAATTGAATACAGATTATAAATGGCTTAAAGTAAACTTGGAAATTAGGCTTCCTTCTTAAGGATTTGCTGTGTGCTGCTGTTAGTCGCCAGGTGTCCAAACTCCAACAGATTTTTTAAATAGAAAAAATCAAATGTCAACTACAGAACAAGGTGTGAACAGTTAACAGATGCTGTGCTCTATTTTTGCCAATATTCATAAATATGTTTTTTTTTTTGCTTTTACTTATTTTCTTTGTTTTTGTTGAAATAGATCAGTAATACGGACACGGTCAGTATTACGGACGTTTACCTTATCTAGTTCTCTACTAACCAAGTACAAGCTCTTATGAGCATACTCCACCACGTGACTCGCGGCCGCTTCCCATACAAACGTATTCCTCGATTTTATCCCAGGGATTTAACATTAGAGCAATGATTACTTCACACATTTTAGATATCGACCAGATGCGTGTTTGCATCGTGTTATTATTTTAATATTTTATTTGTTAAAGGAGATATTTCATTGCAATCATTGCTCTGAGGAATATGCTCTTAACACATCTCCAACCTAACCACGTACAATCCATCTCCAGTCTGACCAAGTACCCGTGGGGCACATCCCCCGCTCGCTGACCATCTACTGCCGCGGGGAGACCACCCGCCACTCGCAGCCCGGGGACCACGTCAGCGTCACTGGGGTGTTCCTGCCGCTGCTCAAGTCCGGCTTCAAGCAGGTGATCAGCGGGCTGCTGAGCGAAACCTACCTTGAAGCACATGTAAGTTCATTTAATGTATTTTCTTTTATTCAGTACAATCGATGGATCAATGATACAAAAATGAGTTTTCATTTTAAGAGCATCCTCAGTAAAGTGACTTGCTGCTGTAGTTTTCTGCTTCACAAATGGATGCATGTATTTCGATATTTATACTAAAATGCATGTCGATATTTATACAAAATTTTATATACGAAAAGTAGTTAAAGTCATGTGGCTGAGTGTCCTTGCAAAATTTTGGTTCTTAATAAAAAAATCCAAGTCTACAACCGTCTTTCACCTACCATCCTAAAATAATAGTGCTAAAATTGGTTTTGTAGAGTGTAGCGCTAAAATATCAATACATTTTTAGGTTATAACCTGCCTCAACCAGTCGGATGACAAGGATTCCCAGTACCACGACTTGACGGAAGAGGAGCTCGCCGAGCTGACGGAGGAAGACTTCTACTCCAGGCTGGCCCAGAGCCTGGCTCCGGAGATATACGGCCACCAGGATGTCAAGAAGGCCTTGCTGCTGCTCCTGGTTGGAGGTGTAGACAGGTAAAGTCCTTTGTCCAGCATTGTTATCAAGCTGGTTGTACTATAATATACTCTGATAGTTGACGCTTAAATTAACAAGGAAATCAATCATAACAGCAACAGGAATTTTCTGATAATAAAAAGATATTTCAATATCACTGTCCGTTCTTTTGGTTATTTGAATTTGCCGGTCCTTATAAAAGGGGTAATGTTGTAAGGTACTTGGTTTGGCCATTATTGATACTCTCTGGTGATAGGTAGTTCGAATTCCTTCCGAAATTTTTTCCCTACCTTCATCTAATTCCATTCCGATTTGTCACCTGTTTTCCAACTCCAATTCAGTCTCGAAAACCCGCTCAACGCAGCAACATTACTCCGACCATTCGCAACATCCATCCTTCTCGTGAACTCCAATACCTGATCTTCCTTCGTTCTTTCCGCAAAATACCCTCGTTATACTCGCCATCCATCTCCAAGCTTCCAGAAACCAATTCCCGAAACCCCCCTCGGTGAAAGTGAGTAAAAGTGTGCTGCTGCCCCTCGTTTGTGTCCCGCCACGCCAGTTCGACGTGGTGTTCCAGACTTCCAGAGTATTCCAGGATACTTCACCCTTCCTGGTGGTCCTTCATCGTCATTTTCCCCCCTTGTTGAGTCGAAGTTGAGTTGACGAAGTTACCAGAGAGTTCTCATCGTGGCAGATCCAGTACTAATAAGATTGTTTAGAGGGGTAATTTGTAGGTGTATTGAGCGATCTTCTGTCCACAATAATTTGTACTGTAAACATATGAAATCATCCGGTTGTGAAATAAACCCAAAACTGTTTTTTTTTTGACATACGGCCTATTAAAAAATGGGAAAAAATCTTAGAGTAATAACGCGCAGGCTATAGAGGGGCCCTAACGGTCAAAAAACCATTCTATGATTGTCAAACACGAAGTTGGCTATAGTTTGCAGCAAAACAAATGCCAATGTTTTACAAATGCCTAATGCGGCCTTGGCATATCGACAGTAATTAACTGTCACTATCAACAGTAAACATACTTTAAATTTACAAATTGATCACCTAAATTAAGAAAAACTGGTAAATAATGTAAATATGTTGATAAAAGGAAAGTTTTTTATACAAATAATACCCATGTTAGGACAATATATGCCAAAATCAATGTAAATCAAAATAATTATTTATCGAAATCAATTACCTGTGAAATGTGACTCCTTTAACACCTTTGACACTCTTACTGCTACAACCAAGCATACTACAATTCACCATTGCCGTTTTTGATGATTAAAATCAGGAAGTATCCACGTTATTTACTAGCAAAGCAACGAAAGTGACAGTTATGCGTCTGTTGTCAAACAAATAATAATGGCCGCCAGCAGAGTGAAGTTGTCGCTAACCAAAAATTTGCAACGCTTCCGCTCTATGGGAAACGGCAAAAGGGCCTCTCTATAGCCTGCGCGCGTCATTACTCTAAGAAAAAATAGTAAATTGCATTAATTTTAAAATCAGGATTTAATTAAATAATTCATTTCAGGCGTCCCGAAGGAATGAAGATCCGCGGTAACATCAACATCTGCCTCATGGGCGACCCCGGAGTAGCCAAGTCCCAGCTTCTCAGCTACATAGACCGACTGGCTCTCCGATCGCAGTACACCACAGGTTTGTTAATGGTGATCTTACTCTAGATCTCGAGAGATCAAGACAGCGAGCAAAGCAGACACCAACTGGATCTGCCGTCACAACTTGGAGGTGGAAAGATGTGGTCGACTGTGAAGGTCTTGGTTACCAGAGGAGCTGCTTGGCTGCCTTTCTGAATGTCAAAATGAGAAATAGGGATCCATTAGAAAATACACTGTGTAACAAAACCCGATGTACAAGCGGGAAACCAGTAAATCTATATCGTCTGTGTAAATTCAATACCGCGGAAGAACCATTTGTCAAAATGTTCAGGGGAGACAAAAAACCCTCCAATTTCGTAAAAAAAAAGAGGTAAACATGAATTTTTTTATCCGGATATACGCGGTATTGCTTGCTTCTTTTGTGAAGATGGTTTATTCGCGGTATTGACATTAACTGAGTGCTAGCAGTCTATTGGTCAATTTTAAATTTGAATTAACCAATCGATGCGGCTTGTTTCGTTCAACGAAAATCACCAAAATGCGTATTTTGAACTTATAGGCTCATACGCGGTATTGAACTTACATAGACGATATCATTTTGGAGTCCATTTTGTAGATTTTTTTTTTAAATTTGACTTTTACTTTTTGAGAAAATTGAGTAACAAATTTTTATCCATGGAAAACCGAATTTTAATAAGAATTTGGGCAATTTGACTTAATCTGCGGTACTTAATAGCTGCGGTAGAAAAAATGTCATAATACACATTAGACTTTAAATATGATATAGATTCACCAGTTTTTGGGTTGTACTACGAGTTTTGTTACTCCATGTATATTATGTATAGCCAAAATAAATATTTATATGTAATAAATAAATGGGAAGAGATGGAAAGTTGCATGGTCCGTTGTCAACTTATTAATATAGAGGTGATTTGAAATGACAGGTCGAGGCAGTTCGGGGGTGGGTCTCACAGCTGCGGTGATGAAGGACCCGGTGACCGGAGAGATGACCCTGGAGGGCGGAGCCCTGGTGCTGGCCGACCAGGGAGTGTGCTGCATCGACGAGTTCGACAAGATGGCGGAGGTGGACAGGACCGCCATCCACGAGGTCATGGAGCAGCAGACTATCAGCATTGCCAAGGTTTACCAGAGAACATTCATTGTTATTAGTCTCTGATAGTTAAATCTTGCCAGATTCTGGGATTTATCAATATTTGCTAATTTTTTGTATTTAACTGTATGCTCTGTACGTCATTCAAATAACATGATAAGCATTATCAATCATCGATAAGAAAACGGAAAGATCATAAGAAAACATGATCGGTCGGATAGTTTAGTGAAATAAAGGTCTTTTTCTCTAACATTAAATTAACCGCTGTTTAGCGTTTGTGAAAATAAATGAATCAAAATAACTTAAAAGAAGTTAGTCTTAAGAAAATTTAAGTTATCATTTTATTTTTAACAACATTTTGAATGTATACAAATACTTGTAGACAAATTACTGGATTATACCCATGCTGGGCTGATATCAGATATTATTGATATCTCAACAGAGACAGAGAAACTCTGGAAACGAATGTTGGTTATCTAGGCGTTTACAGGGCTTATGACCTGTCATTGGCTGGGTTTAAGTACCTACACCAATAAAGTTTTAGATTGCCAAAAATGCTTAACCATCTTCTCAACAGATGTCACTAGAGAGAAAAAATATTAAAATCTGTCGAAAAACCAACTCAAGTGTGGATACTTCTGTACAAACTCAACATATATAGAAGTTTAAAAAAATTGTCACATATGGTTGTCAGATGATAGGCGAAATGGGGAATGTTGTAGTACATCAAGTGGCCACTTAACCCAGCCAATGACAGGTCATAAGCCCCCTGTAAACGCCTAGATAACCATATTCCCTTCCAAACTTCTCGTCTCTGTTGCGATGTCGAATTGTTATAATAATAATAATAATATTTAGTGTTTATTCCAGCATAACTAAGCAGTTAGTGCAATACTTAGTTAGCCATAGCATAGGAGAATACAATACATATATATTTCATAACTTAACTAATCATTAATTACAATAAAAATTAATAAAACTAATAATAAGAGTTGTTAATTTAAGAAAAGAAAAAAAAAAATGTCAGTTCATACTGGTGTTTGGACACAAAACAACATTACACTCCAATGCTGCCACATGTCCAATTCCCCCATCATTTTATTACTCGACAGTTGTGGAAAATAATCTATTAGAATACACAGCTAAAATGACTTTATGTGTCTTGTCGACAGGCCGGTATCATGACCTGCCTGAATGCCCGTGTGTCAATCCTGGCCGCGGCAAACCCGGGCTACGGTCGCTACAACCCAAAGCGCTCCATAGAGCAGAACATCCAACTGCCGGCTGCTCTGCTTTCCCGGTTCGACCTGCTCTGGCTCATCCAGGACAAACCCAACAGGTACGGGATATGGCTTTATTTACTGGATGGAAAATAAAGTGTGAACCTTTGAATAAATACTTTGTTCATTACTTTTACTTTATTATTATTATTTTATTTACTTTTTAAAATTTATTTTCAAAAGAAAAATTTTTTGCTTACAAAGAAATACAATGAAAACACATAAATTATACATAAAGAAATAAACAAAAATCCCCACAAAGGCTATAACCTGTTTTGTGGGTAAACTGTGAAAGTCAAACAGTATGCACGTGGCAAAAAAGAAAATAAAAGTCTTGTAAAAAATGGAAAAAAATAACAGATAATGAGATAATGTAAACAATGGATAGTTATAAATAAAAAAAAGAATACAAGATATTGGTATCTTTTATACCGGAGAAAGAAGGGTTGGGCCCCCCTTATTATTTAGTTTAATTATATAAAATAAAAAATGACGCTATAATTATGTTTAGTTATGGTCATTATAGTAAGAATGATTCTACCTTTACACTATGGATCCAACATTGTTTGTTAATTTTTAAAAGATGAAAAATTTAGGAAAATTTGACAATGCCATTTTTATTGTCAGTTAAAAAAGGAATTAATTAAACTGGGGGCAATAAAATGTGCTTGTCTCTGACAAGTCATGATTTACAATGTGGAATTTCTAGCACTCGGATTCTTCTTTGGTGGACTAGGACCTATTTGAGCTTCTAGCAAAAAAAACCTAAATAATAATTTAAACATTGTAATAAATTTTATTCGTCTAATATCCATTAGTTTTGCTTCCTGAAACAATTGGGAGGGAGGGGAAGGTTCTCCTCTTTATGGAGCATTTATTTTGATAATTAATTTTTGAGATGTTTTTAAAAAGTTTTTATATGATTTATTATAAGGGGGGGCCCCATCCAATTGATTGATGGTTTCAAACCTTGTGCTTAACGCAATGTTTTATGTTTTATTTTATGCTTATGTTCTTAATTGGCTCTGGTATTGATACAGATAAAATCAGAAGAACATTGGTGCCATGTTTCAAACACTGTATCTTGGTACAATTGTCAAATCATATTTTCTTCTATGTTTTCAGGGATAAAGATTTAGAGCTAGCCCGCCACATCACGTACGTGCACACTCACAGTAAGCAGCCCCCCTCTCGTGTGAAGGCCCTCGAGATGGGGCTCATGAGACGCTACGTCTCACTCTGCAAGAAGAAGAACCCTAGCATACCCGAGGACCTCACAGATTATATTGTTGGTGAGTTTTATTATACCACACGCAGACAATGCTTTCCTAGATTATTATACTGAATTTTCGTTTCCGATCTTATTGATATTTTATTTGTTAAAAGAGATAAATTTAAACTGTTTTAAAAAATAAATCGATCAAAAACGATTGGTCGATATTTTAAAATGTGTGAAAAAATCGCTCCAATGTTAAAACTCAAGGGAGACGAATTTAGGAATCCAATGTTGGGAAAGCGGCCACGAGATTTTTTAAAAACACCCTGGGTGAACGAATCGTAAAGTCCCCAGGCCAATTTTGGACAAGGGAGTAAATCGAGTAATAGCAATTACTGGTATTTCTTATCGATAAAGATCATGTTTTTTGTTCCACATTACAACGTTTCCTGTGAAACAGGGTTTAGGCGGTTTTTAACAATTACTTTATATTTCTTTTTTAACTTGTTTTTAATGTTTTTTTTTTGCCTACTTAACATAATTTATTTTTGTTTTCCTATTGATTAAAAATCTTTCTCTTATAGGACTTTATAATTACGTCCACAAAACATTCGCGAATTTTATGAAAAACTCTCGGATAGCGTTTATGGCGTTTTGGCCGGCGTTTCGTTTTATTAGTGACAACCTCATTCTAAAAAAGAATACCAGTTTATTTAAAAAATGTTATTTATTCATCCTGTAAATCAAAAATAATGGCAAAAAAACCATTTAGTTTTTTTCCGCAATTTTTAGGTCGCTACAGATCTTTTTTATTTTTTTTGAAGATTTTTTTTAAACATTTCTTCTCTTAAGTACTATAATTTTGTCAAATCTGGAGCGATTGTTCTGAATAAACTTCTTGCGTTGTGTCAGTTTACGCCGCATTCGGCTTTTCGGACGGCCGAAGGTCGAAAAGATCCCGTTTTTAAAAATTTAAAATTGCTTTATCCTGTAATCAAAAAATAATGGCAAAACCATTTAGTTGTTCCGCATACGTTGTTCAAACAGACGCTATTTGTTATGAAGATGTTTTTACAATTTACTTTGGTTAGATTTTGTTCGAATCAGTTTCAAAATTTTTTGTTTAGGACGGAATTGGCTTGGTGGTCCTCCAAATTTAAAATGCGGTTTTCTGTTTTTTGGTGAAATAATATTTTTTAATATTAAATATTTATTTGATAGAAAACAACTAAATTTAATGGTTTTTATATTATTCTGTGTCAGGTTTTTCCTTATTCCAGCTACAAGAATCTTTATATTTATGCTATTACTACTTTTCCTTATCCGCACCAACGGTTACAGCTTTGTACAGTCTATATTGACCATTTTATTACATGGAGAAGTGTTCGTTATTGAGAAAATAAACATAACATTAGAAAACAAAAAAATAATGCCGTCCCGATAAACCGCAAATTTTGCGTGGTTTGTCATCGGGAGCCATGAAGGTAGGATGATCATGTCACTTACGCTTCAGTACCAGTCCAAGGTATCGCACATGAAATATTAATATGAAAATAAACATGTAAATAAATATTTCATCTTGGACGGGAATCGTACCCGCGACCCCATGCACGGTAGCCAAATGCGCTACCACTATGTTACGTGGCGGACATGGGGAGCATATGGACTCGCACAATTCCGAAAGATATATTATTCTATTTGTAGAATGCCAAATTATTTTTCTTGTTTTTTTTTTAATAATTATCATTCACCAATTACATAATTTCTTCCCATAGTAGAGCATATGGCTTTTTTGATATTCCGAACCTATGGCGGCGCCACCTTTGTTTCATTTAATAATGTGGGGTATCGTTTAAAGGGTTTTTAAGCCCGGCTTGCGTGTTTTTTATTACGATCTTGCGACATCTTATTTTTTTGTCTTTCCATATGATGGCGGACATCACTTTTTTTCAAAAAATGATGTCCAACAATACAACTATATGACCACTGTCATAATAAGGGTTTTCAAGGGGGCCCTGATTTCGAATCTAGCGTTTATTTTTTATTTCCAAGATGGCGGACGCAACTTTTTTTCTCAAATATGATGTCGCGTATCGTTTAAAGGGGTTTTTATGGGCTCTGATTTCGAATATAGCGTTTATTTTTGGATCCAAGATGGCCGGATGAAACTTTTTTTCATAAAATGATGTGGGTAATCGTTTAAAATGGTTTTCTAGGGACCCTGATTTCGAATCTAGCAGTTTATTTTTAAATACAAGATGGCGGACGCAATTTTTTTTCATAAAATGATGTTACGTATCGTGTAAAATGGTTTTCGGGGGGGGCCCTGATTTCGAATAAGTGTTTATTTTCGGATCCAAGATGGCGTACGCAACATTTTTTTCATAAATGATCGGTGGGGTATCATTTCAAAAAGGGTATTTTGGGGCTTCTGATTTCGAGATCTAGCGATTATATTTTTTTAATCCAAGATGGTAGACGCCACTTTCTTTCATAAATTGATGTGGGGTATCGTTTTTAAGGTTCTCGGGGGCTCTGATTTCGAATTTAGTGTTTATTTTCAGATCCAAGATGGCTGACGTACCTTATTTTCAAAAATGATGTCGCATATCCTTTAAAGGGTTTTCAGGGGCCCTGATTTCGAATCTAGCGTTTATTTTCAGATCCAAGATGGCAGACGCAACTTTTGAAGTTATAACTTCTTTGCGCCCGTTAGACAGTTTTGGGGTGGGAAAATTGGTTCGAGAAAACCCGCATCACGCTGATTTTTAAGGACAAAAATGGCGCTTAAGAGAAAATGGCGCCACATAGTCACTGATGCTTGTATCTGATAGGTTGTTTTGATACAAGTATCGATACTTTTATTGATAGAAGAAATAACTGATAAGATAATATAGGTGTATAATATAATAATGAAGTCCCGTATAATATATTGAATATTAAATCTATATTGAATATTATTGGAAAAAATGTTTATATGTTCATTTTATATATCTGTCTGAATTGTGGTGCGTGAGTGGGTGTTGTTATTTGGCCCAAAGAAGTATAACTTCCATCCGTGTGGTCCGACGCACACCGATTTTTTTATTTTCACAAATAAAATGATGTTGTAATCGTTTATGAAGGTTTTTAAGGGCGACCTGATTACGAATCTAGCGTGTTATTTTTAAATCCAAGATGGTGGACGCCACTTTTTTTCAAAAAATTATGTGGGATATCGTTTTAAAGGGTTTTTAAAGGCCAGATTACGAATCTAGCGTTTATTGTTAAATCAAGATGGCGCGATTGTGAAACTTCTTTTTAAAAAAAAATTATGTGGGGTAATCCGTTTTTAAAGGGTTTTAAAGGGCCCTGATTACGAATCTAGCTTTATTTTTAAATCCAAGATGGCGGACGTAAAATCTTTTTTCAAAAAATGATGTCGCGTATCGTTTTAAAGGGTTTTCCGGGCCTGATTTCGAATCTTAGCGTTTATTTTCGGATTCAAGATGGCGGACGCAACTTTTTTTCATAAAATGATGTTGGGTATTGTTTTTAATGGTTTTTATGGGCTTTGATTTCGAATATAGCGTTTATTTTTGGATCCAAAGATGGCGGACGCAAATCTTTTTTCATAAAATGATGTTGGGTATCGTTCTTTAATGGTTTTTATGGCTCCTCTGATTCGGAATATAGCGTTTATTTTTGGATCAGACTATAACGCGGACGAACTTTTTTTCATAAAATGATGTTGGGTATCGTTTTAATGGTTTTCGGGGGCTCTGATTTCGAATTTAGCGTTATTTTCAGATCCAAGATGGTTGAATTACATTTTTTTCATAAAATGATATGAGTATCATTTAGGTAACGAGGTATGGACAAAAACGGAATACGAGGAAATATAATAAAATACTTCTAACAAGACTATCTCACACAATAGAAAAATGAAAAGTAAAAATGAACAAAACCCTAAGCGACGAGGAATTCTCTAGAAACCAGAGTCACCCAAAGGGTTAATTCTTGTGACCAAATGAGAATTTTAATTTATACCAATAGTCACAAATAATTTACCCAATATTGCGAAATGTATTTGTTTGCAGATGATACAGCCTTAAAAATGGCACACGAGTGATGATGCCGTTAATCGAGCGGAGAGGTAAATGAGGTTCATAAGCCTGATAAACGCCTAATTATCCAATATTTAAATTTCCAAACTTTATCGTCTCTTTGAGATGTCAGAAATTGATATTATTAGCCCGTAATGGATGAATCCAGTTTTTGTTTACAAGTATTTGGACACAGTCAAAAATGTTGTTTAGTTTAATTATTGATTGATTGAATAGCCATATTCCCGAATTTGTAAAAAAACTTTCTACTTTATTCTTTGTAGAGATATAAAAATGAATTTATATACCAACTCCCGTCATGGAATAAAACCAGATTTTTGGACACAAGTATTTGAACACACCCAAAAATGTTGTATTATACTAATTTAAAATGCCACAAAATTTAAAAAATGGTCCAAGTTGCGTCTTCCCGTTAATGCACGTTGGATTTAGTTATTTATTTTTTGAGGTTTTTATTAAACTGAAAGCCAAAACCTTTGAGACACCTGACAGCAGGTGGAAATTTAATAAATAAATTCGACGCTTCCTTTTGGGTATTATGTCTTCCAGGGCCTATGATTACCAACAATCTATGCTTGTTATCTCAACGCAGTTGTGACTCGGCATATATGTGGGTAGGATGTAATTTATGATTTTTCGTTTATTGCGTGTAGTCAAAACGTCGTTTTGTTCCAACACCATAGAAATAAGAGTGTGTGCATGTACACCGTTTCCCATTGTATGAGTACGGAAAATAACGAAATTCGAGCACCGAGCATTCGTATTGTATCCTGAATGAAAAAAACATAATAAAACAAATCATCATAAATTATTTATTTCATTATACCATATCTGCTCCCTACGTGGAGCATATGGAATCCACAAACTGCCTCCAGGCCAAGCGATCGGCCGCCAGCTCCCGTGCATCCTCCCAATTCGAGTCCACGTCCTGCAGCTCTGACGCAAACTGCCGATGAATTGTCGACAGTGGACGACCAGGACGCCGAGAACCTGATGCCTTGTAAAATAGGCAAGCATGGTTAAGGCTCTCGGGAGAAGTATATGGCTAGCCAGCCGAAACGCCTTCGCCGGGTGACAGTAGATACCAAGGATTGCTGTGTCCGTTGCCTCACCTCTGTGTTCTGTAAAAAAAGCAAAATCATCACACAATTACAAATAATATGACAATAGATAGTATAGGTATAATAAAGAGTAGAAAGTAACATATTATGTAATTAAAAGTAAGAAAGTAACATATTATGTAATTAAAAGTAAGAAAGTAACATATTATGTAATTAAAAGTAAGAAAGTAACATATTATGTAATTAAAAGTAAGAAAGTAACATATTATGTAATTAAAAGTAAGAAAGTAACATATTATGTAATTAAAAGTAAGAAAGTAACATATTATGTAATTAAAAGTAAGAAAGTACCTTCCCATGGGAAGTCCCACTGTTGTGAAATATGTCGACTTCAATAGTTGAGTCCTCAATACTCAACAATCTATGCAGTTTATCCGCCAGTCAATATATTGTCCATGTAATGGCTGTCTCATCTTAACACAAAACCAAAAATAAATAAATTACCAATGAAACTGTTTTGTTTTGTAGCTTCTTATGTGGAGCTGAGAAAAAGAAGCGCGTAATTCCCGCGATATGACCTTCACTTCTGCGAGGAATCTTCTAGCCATTCTTCGACTCTCAACTGCCCTAGCCCGTCTAAGGTAATACTACTATTGATTGATATGGCATTTATTTTGTAGAACTCCATGATATTTTATGTTAAAATCAAAAACGATTTTTTTGGTTCTACGTGATTTTATTAAGTTAGTGACAATTGTTTCGCCTTGTAAGGGCATTATCAAACTGTGGCGTTGAAACATTTACATTCTTATTTTATACAATATTGGCTTATTAGTTACAGTTAAGAATAGGGAGAGGAACATCTGTGGATTTTTACGAAATTCCTTATTTCAGTTGGTCTTTAATCTCTTTTTGGGTGAATTTTATTGCTTTGCCTACTCACTAGTCAAGGAATTTCACTAATTCACAGATGTTATTTTTATATTATAGGTACATATTATTCATTATTTTAGACTGAATTTACAGAATTTAAAGAATTGTAGCAACTTAATAGTAATTATATAAATCTAGGTATCAAAGTTTTATTTAAACATAGTTAGTAGTGGCGAGTAGAAAATGTTAGTTTGTTCATTTATTAGATTAAGATTGGGGTCTTTCATACTTTTGTTGATTTCTAATTGTTCTAACAAATGTAATCGGTAACCTTTGTTTTCAACATGAAAAAAAAAAAAAAAAAAAAATAATAATAATAATAATACTACTACATACTAATGATGAATGAAAAAATAACTCATTTTATTTTTATAATGCACCAGTCAAGAGTATAAATAATCGGATATTCAAATTAAACAGGTATTTAAAAAATAACTGGTCATGTTTGGAAATATTTTCGCAACTTTTTTTATGTTCCTTACAAAAAATTGCTCCCTATTATTCCTGGTTTGAAGTAGTTATGAAGATCCGTTAGCTATTTCATTATTATTATTTGGACGTCTGTTTAAATCACCGGTTATGCATAACCAGATAATATTACGAATAATCAGTTACTTACATAAATGTAAAATAGCCGCACTTTTTTATGAAACAAGTACTTATTTCAAATTAATTCTAGAAACATATTCAAATTCCGTTGAAGTTCCGCTGGTGCCCAGCGCGTCACAAAATAACATCATCTTTATAAAAGCATTTTAGTGATTTTTAACCACAGTTTTCTGTATTTTTCTTAACTATCTTATTTCAAACTATTTAAATAAAAACACTTTGTTTTTAACTACTTTTTTTATTTTATTATTAAAACTCCCGACCGGTTTCGAAACAACACGTGTCTCTTTGTCAAGGGTACCCTTTGACCCTTTCTTGTACCCTTGACAAAGAGACACGTGTTGTTTCGAAACCAGTCGGGAGTTTTAATAATAAAATAAAAAAAGTAGTTAAAAACAAAGTGTTTTCATTTAAATAGTTTATAATGAATAAATACAAAGTGAGTGCTTCCAACATAAATTTCATATCTTATTTCATTTTGATACATTTACAAATAAATTAGAATAATAAGGCGGCCTCCGTAGCGTAATGGCTAAGACGCTAGACTCACGATACGGAGGTTCCGGGTTCGATTCCCGGTGAGAACACAAAAAATCAAAAGTGATTTTTTCTCAAGCCTGGGTGTTTGTGACGTTGTTCCCCTCTGTAATTGGGCCTCCTGGCCTGTTGAGGTGGTTAAAAAAATAAAATAAAATAAAATAAAATAATGTGGACAAAAACGGAAATTGCGGCCGATTATCACAGAAGTGCGTCTCCTGAAAAACAATTATTTAAGATGGAGAATTTGGCTTTCAGATACAGAACTTCAATTTTTTTTTTTTTTTTTTTTTGTTTTTTATTTAATTTATTGCCCAATTTATTTGTTGTAATACTCATCCTTCTTCTAGGCTTTCTGATGTAGTGGAGAAGGAGGACGTATCGGAGGCTATCCGACTGATGGAGATGTCCAAACAGTCCTTGATGCATGTCGATGATCCCCATGCTCAAAGGTAAACCATCATAAAACCTCTGACCAACTCGGCCAGCCACACAGGTGCAATGTGTCGTATGTCATAAGGCCGATGAGAAACAGCCTATTCCCATTCTTGCAATATGTAAGACAGCGATCATCACCTTAGTTGGTTCTGGCAAGAGGTCGTAAAGTAATCTATGTAAAGTAAGGTAAAATTGGCATACGCCTATTGTGGTGACCACATCAATATACGCTCTTTATGTGAAGCATATTGATTATACATGGTGTAACAAAATTTGATGTACAAGCGGGAAACCAGTGAATCTACGTCATATTTGGAGTCGATTTTGGGGAATAATATTTTTTTATTTCACCCATAGTTTTCGAGAAAATTAAGTATGAAATCAGTTTTTGCAAGTTGTTATCAAATATCATTTATTTAGTCAAATTAATACTATCCATGAAGAAAACAAAATAAAAAACCGCATTTTAATAAGAATTTGTGCACTTTTACTTAAATCTTAAGATAGCTTTTATGAGAAGAAAAATAAAAATTTTCAGGCTCAGATTAAAAAGTCATAATACACATTCGACTCGAAATATGATGTAGATTCACCGGTTTTCAGGTTGTACTACAACTTTTGGTACTCCATGCATTAGCTTAATTAAATAGCGTACCTACTTTATAAAATATTTAAAAAATGGACAAATTTTTTAAAGTGTTTTTGCTTCTCATTCCAAATTTACTACATACTAGACATTCAGTTAATCGTGGATTTTCAGCAGATAAATTTGGTTTTGTGAACAGGACACGCAAAACAAATTCTTGTGCTTGTAAATTTAACTATGTATATTTTTTATATTTTTTAGAACTGTGAATCCATCAGACAAGATCTTCTCTCTGATACGAGAGTTGGCCGGAGAAAGCAAAATCGTGAAGATATCTGACGTTGTGGAGCGCTGTGTCGACAAAGGTTTCAAGCCTGACCAGGTTAGAAATGTCTCAATATCTTATGATGTCAACAAACGAACTAACCAAACCATCACATGCATGGACATGAGACATCATCATCATCATCATGATACCATATCCGCTCCCTATGTGGAGCATACGATGTGTGGAGCATGTGGACATGCGACATGCACATTTTATTGCCCCAGTTTAATGAATTTCTTTTTTAACTGACAATAAAATGGCATTGTCAAATTTTCCTAATTTTTCCTTTTTTTAAAAAATTAACACAAAGTTGGATACATAGTGTAAAGGTAGAATTATTCTCACTATAAAGACCATAACAATAACATAACCTCCGTTATTTTTTATTTTATATATTATAATTATTTCCCTTCTTGTATAAATATATCAATATCTTGTATTTTTTTTTATATTATCTTTTTCTCTTTTTCCTCATGCATACTGCTTGAAAGAGTGTAAACACATTCATATTGACTTTCACAGTATACCCAAAAACAGGCTATGCCTTGTTGGGATTTTTGTTTATTTTTTCTAATGTGTAAGTGTTTTTATTGTATTTGGTATTGGTAAACAAAATTTTTTCTTTTGTAAATATTTTTTTAAAAATAAATCACGCCATTTCCCGGAAGATGTAAGCTGAGATTATAGAACGCCACACGCTCTGTCCTGGCAAACTTCTCATTTTTATCCACATTTATACATCTTCTCATGCACGCACGCCGACTATATCGACTTTCCGCATGGCCACTTTCAAGCACCTGTTGTACTTGGTCATGCCATTCAGTTTCTCAGCCATCCTCGGCTTCTAAATCCTGGCACACTCGCATCATAGATTCTTTTAGAGTGGCTTTAATAATTTATTATTATTATTGTTATAGGCAGGCAGCTTTTGCTGTTGCGCCTATATCTTTTGTACTGCTTGTCTGCCTTCTGCATCTAAACGGTTTTTGAACTGGTTGACCGTGGTGGAATGGTCAACTAGGCCTGGAAATTTATTCCAGTCTGAAACCACCCTGGGAATGACGTTTTTCTTAGGGTTGAGGTGGAATTAGGGACGATAAAGCTTCCAGTATAATTGCTAAAAAAAGGTTTTTGATTAAATAGCCTACTTTAGAAAAAATTAGAAATTCCTCTTTGTAACGAACTAACTAACCATCACGCCATTTCTCCGAAGGGGTAAGCAGAGAGGATAGAACGCCACACCACTCTGTCCTGGCACACTTCTCTTGCTTCCTCCACACATTCATACATCTTCTCATGCACGCACGTCGATTATTCCGACTTCTTACATGCCCACTTTCAAGCACTTCTTTTACTTGATCGTGCCAAGTCTTTCTCGGCTTTCCTCGATTTCTACATCCAGGCACAGTTTGTAATAATATTAAATTGAAACATTTTTTTAAAAATAATGTTACATTTTTTGTTTTCTTCCACAGGTGGATTCTTGCATAGAGGAGTACGAAGAACTGAATGTATGGCAAGTGAACCAAGCCAGGACCAAGATTACCTTCATATAACTTTGTTTAAATCACTTTCCTTTTGTGTTTTGTTTCTGAATCTAAAAATCTATTTTTAAATGAAATTTCTGTTTGTTTTGTAACGTAATGTAATTTTATGTACCTGCATTTAAATAAACTATGTAATTATTTTAATAAAATTTGAGTTCCTAATTTTTCTGACTATTTATGATGCATAAAAAATTAAATAGTCCCTTCTACAGCCTTTGTCCTTTCACTTGAGATGAATACTAAATCACAGACACCTTCGAAAAAGAATTCACTAGAAGGGGCGTTTCCAGACAAATTTTCTAAAAATATACGCTTCCCAGGGTTAATTTCATAACACCATTTATTATTATTTATTATTATTATATAATAATAGGCAGGCAGCTTTTGCTGGTGCGCCTATATCTCTTGTACTGCTTCTTGTCTGCCTTCTGCATCTAAACGGTTCTTGAACTGGTTTGACCGTAGCGGAGTGGACAACTAGGCTTGGCAACTTGTTCCAGTCTGAAACCACCCTACTAGGAAGGAAGTTTTTCTTAGGGTTGAGGCGGAATTGGGGACGATAGAGCTTCCAGTTATGGCCCCGTAGATTGGTGTTGGGATTCAGTTTATACATCTTGTGCAAAGGACAGTCATAGTAATCGTTTAGTATCTTGTAAGTTTCAATTAGATCCCCTCTCTTCCGTCGCTCTTCTAATGATGTAAGTCCTAGTGCTATTAATCTACCGTGATATGGCATATTTTTCAATAATTTGGGAATTTTTGTAGCATATCTTTGGACTTTTTCCAGTAGTTCGATGTCTTTAATGAAGTAGGGATTTATTATCAAATTCCACCGTCTTAAGACTCCAGTACTTAGGCCAATACACGAAACGTGTCTAGTGATGACGTAGATGCCTTTTGATGACGTAGTGGGTAACTAGATTTCAGCATAAAAATAATTCGCATTACTACTACTACTACTATTCTCTTTTATCCGCACCCAATGGTACATAGGGTACTGCATCGGTACACCAAGTGCAGTGTATATTGATCATTTTATTACACAAAGGTAAGATGATCAGTCATACGCAGTACCAGTCCAAGGTATCACACATGAAATATTTATATGAATTCACATAAAAATAAATATTTCAAGTTGACCCCCTACGGGAATCAATCCCGCGACCTTATGCACTATGCTACCATTATGCCACGAGGCGGACAATAATTCCTATAGTGTAGGTACATTAATTTTGTAGAATATTTTTGGCCCTAGCTAAGGAAACTTGTCCTGAAATATGAAGGATTTTAAGGCTGTGAGCTTATTTGCATAGGCTGTTGTGCAAAGAATTGAAGAAAGGACCTGAAAAAAAAAATTCCAAACCTCAGGTTAAATAAAATCAATCCATCCCTTTAATTTATTGATTTGATTAATTTTAATTTGGTATGAATATTCATAAATATTTTCGATTTGATTATGGACAGAAGTTTAAAAAAAACTTGGGTATCTTTCTTAAGGATGTAATCTGCCTACCCTCAGGGAGATTTGAATACTTCCGGTAGGTTTTTATCTAAATAGTTTTTGTAGTGTAGTTTTTCCAAAAACTTGCCTAATCATCTTCATTCCAAATCCTATACATGAATGAAAAAGTTTCACACGATAATTCATGAGAATGTTTCAAAGGATAATTCATAAAAAAGGTTAAATTTTCTTTTGGAAAATCACTATTTTCTTAACTCGAAAATCAATACATTATCATACCATATCCGCTCCCTATATGGATTCCACAAGTGCATCCAACCCAAGCGATCGGCCGCCAGTTCCCGTGCATCCTACCAAGTCAGTTCCACGTCCCGCAGCTCTGACGCAAACTGCCGACGGATTGTCAGCAGTGGACGCCAAGAACCTGATGGCTTGTAAAATAAGCAAGCATGGTGGCGGCTCTTGGGAGGCATACGTAGTATATGACCCAACCAGCCGAAACGCCTTCGCCGGATGACACTACATTTTCACTAAAAATATTCATTTACTTATTATTCGTAATCGCATAACCCTAGAGCCAAAAATACTAAGTTTTAAGATCAACTTATTTGATTTTTACACGGTTATAAAGTAAAATAAGTTGATGAAGTTCGTTTTTATAACTATTTTAAACGTTCAAAATCATAAGTTGCGATTTTAAAAACTTAAAATGCAATAATTTATTGTTCAAAACTTGCCGCTAAGCATGCGCGCAATTGGCACGCGAGCTTTTTGTAAAAGCTTTCCATACAAAACGCCGACGGCCTTAGGTAAATAAAAATACGGCTTAAAATCGCTTGCCACATTATATATGCACACAAATACATCGGCGACGAATACCTACATTTTTATACATAAAATAATATAGCAGTCTGTGCGAAATGCCTTTAGGCCCGAACGTGGCCGAATACGCCCGAAAGCACTGGCGGAAATTCGTAAAAAAGATCAAATAATTGTAAAGGAAGAGCTAGAAATTAGTTGTGTTTTTTACTATGTGGATGTGTTTTCCTTGGCGCATGCCTTGTAAGTCCTCGCGGAACAGACAGGGTTTTCCTCATTCCTCTTTCCGCCGCTCAGTCTGCTCAAGTCAGCGGTCGCAAGCGCCCGTGCCGCGCGTTGCCGTAACTCGAACCCGTGTTTACCGATCAAATCGCCAATATTAACAAGAAAAATATACGTACAAAATGAAAATGCCCTGTGGTTCTATGTGTTTTGTGTTCAGCTTGATGCTGCTTGTGAGTGTGAATTGTGTTTTCTCAAAATCCACGGGGAATGGTAGGACAGACGAGGACCAAAGTTGCAGGAAAGCGATTTCGTTTTTGGAGTCCAGGAACATAACAGCAGTGCCGGCGAAAACAGCAGAAGACAAAGGTAAAAAAAACAATACAACAATGTTGACAATAATATAAAAAAATTACCTGCACGTTTCGCAATAATTATTATTCGCCGGCTGATTCAGTACATCAGCTGACAGATTTTGTCGAGACATGCCATCTGCGATCATTTCAAAAGCTAGACGTAAAACTTAAATATATAAATACAATATAAATATGAATAACTTTCAAACGTTTTCGAATGGGAGCGACAATCCCGAAATAAAATCGTTTGAGATATTTTATGTTATTCAAATTCGACGCATCATTTCGGCCGGTACAAAACTTGAGTGAAATAAAATATGAAATAAAAGTCTACCGATTTACAGGTACGGACGAGACTTTTGTTAAAAACGCCCATGCTTTGAGGTTAGGACGTTGAATCGCCATTATTTGAGGCACATGTTCGATTTCTATCTGGGTCGGATTTATAATCAATTTAAAAAAATATATTTTGCGTTTCTGAAAAGGTCAAAATGGGGGAGAAAGGGGGGATTTTATACAGAATACAGTGGTGTGGCATTCTATCCTCTTTGTCTACCCCTTCGGATAGTGGTTGGATGGTTTGTTAGTGGTTGAAAATTTACAGTTTTAGTTGGACTTATAAATTTCACTTTTAGTTGGAATATGAAGCGTAAGGCTGATAATCTTATCCTCATTATGCGATTAAGATATATGTACTGCTTCTTATTTTTATTCCTGGAAGGTTTGTCGATACTGCAAACTTGATTTTCCAAATGAAAATTTGAATTTGTAGGAAATTTTTATACCAGAAACCTTTATGATTGTAAGTGAGATTCTTACCGAATTATATCACCTACTAGGAAACGCATGAAGATGACTCTTCAATTTGAGGTCATAAGCCCAGTAAACGCCTAGATATCCATATTCCCTTCCAAACTTTTCTCTCTATTGAGATGTCAAATTGTCATTGTAACTTCTTAACTCAACAACTTTTACTAGGTACCTACTCGTAATGTTTTCCTCATCAAATATTTTTACAGATACCGACTGTTTTACAACAATAATGATTGAACAGCGAATTGTAGAATTATTAAGACTATTTGATTTTGTAAAACGAATTTTTGTAGTGTGCGCCTAGGGTTTTAGAAATTTGAGTGTTTTCTAAATGAAATTTCGGGTTTATTGACAAATTATAATATTTACAAAGCTTCGAAAAAAACTCAAATACTGAAAACTATTTCCTGAGGATGTAAGTACGCGGGCCGACTTAAGAAAATGTGTATGAATTGAACCTATGTAGAATATAAATAAACAAAAGTCTTTTTTTCATTTTTCATGATAGGTAAAGATGGCAGCAAAATAAAAACAATCAGTACCCAATTAAGCGCACTTTAACACGATACCTACTGAAAACTGGACAGTTTACTCACAAAAAGTTGTTAACATAGATAATAATGTAAATTTAAAAGCATTCAATATATCGATATCTACTTGTAATACTTTTACATAAAAAAACATCGATTGTCAGGTCACCCAAACAAACATCGCGTCGACCATTCAATATTCCATCCAGTTTTTGTATTAGGTACACGGGACAGTTTGAAAACTGCACAAGAAACTGTATAGTTTTCTGAAAGAACACATTAGTGAGCTATTAAAAAAAAAAAACTAATTTATTATACTTAATTATAAAATATTAAAAATATTACATTGTCTGGGTGCCATCTCTCGCGGTAACGAATAGCTACCTACTGTGTAATCATTTAAAATGTCTATGTAAAAGCCCTATGGGCGTAAAAACAATAAAATAAACAAATAAATAATTTTAAAAATAAAAACCCCATTTTGCGAACACAGCATGGCCGACAACCCATCCAATATAAGAATAGTACAAAAAACGTTATTTTTTTCTGGTCTCTTAAAAATAACCATTTTGCGTTCTTATGATAATATACCCAACAATGCATTTCAATTTAAGGGCTTCTTGGGACCAAATAGTCGGATATAACTATTCTGGAAACTGGGAAACAAGTTATGCTGAATCAGGATTCGAACCTAGAGATCCGAAGTCCTCGTCTCTTACCACTAGGCTCTTCGAAAAATAATTTCAGAGAAGTGCCTAGTGACAGCTAGTGACCCACTTTCATACGTCATCACTAGACATCTACGTCACCTGTTTCAAAGTGTGAGTTTATTGGTCTAAGTGCTGCAGTATTTAGACGGTGGAATTTGATAATAAGTGGTGTTATGAAATTCTTAGAAAATTTGTATGGAATTATTTTTAGAAGACTAGACAATTTTATTGCGTGTATTGAGTATAGATAGACACTGTGCAGGAATTTTGTATGTTAAATAAATACATGACAAAATGGAAAGACAGAAATCCTTAACACGTGAGTCAACTCTCGAGTTAACAGTGTTAACACGCGTCTTTATGGATAGATCGTAAACATTACAGCCTTTTTCTTCCAAACGAATTTTCCCAAGGTTAGTTTGGCAGGAATGCAGAATAGGTCCCGTGAATTGGTACGAACGTGTCCTGTCTGGACCAGGGCTACCACACGCAAAATTAAGAAATATAAGTCATTTTTAAAATACATGTTCTTCTGCTTAAGTGCGTTAGAAGCTCTGTTGATGTGGTTAAAAGACTCGAGCAGTATCACCTCAGGCAGTATGTGTGAGTTATTTTTTTTAATGTTTATTTTTGTCCGGGTGCATTAAAAGCTTTGTTGATGTGACTGAGAGCCTCAAGCAGTATTTAGAAGGGAATTAAATGTTACTAGTGTTTTGTGGTGTGGTGAGGTGGTTCGATTCTTGTGGGGGCCAACATGAATATTGATATACTTATTCAAAATGTGTTAAAATCAAGATTTCACCAAAATATTTTTTTTAGCAAAAATGTATCTAGAAAGTAATTCCTCTTACAACTACTTCTTTCCTCGAGTGGTGCATAGGGCACTCCATTGACACAACTAGTGTATCTTGATTGGACAAGTCCTTGGAAGATTAACTTACCTATATAGGCTTGGAGTCGAAGTATGGAATTGGAAAAAGATGGACGAAAGTAGATTGAATGCTATTGAAATTCGATCTCTCAGAAGATGTGTGGTAAAACTATGTATGATAGCAAGTTGCACCAATGTTGAATTTATAGCAGAATGCAAGGCTGAGATAAGCATTATCGACAAAATCAAGAAAGGTCTCTTACGATGGTTCGGTCATGTAGAGCGAATGAATGATGAAAGAACGGCTAAAAGAATATATGATACTCTATGAAGTCGAAAAAGGCCAAGAAAGACATGGCATGATCAAGTACAACAAGTGCTTGAAAGTGGGCATGTGAGAAGTCGGAATTATGAGAAGAAGATGTGTAATGAGGAAGCAAGAGAAGTATGCCAGGACAGAGTGGTGTGGCGTTCTATCCTCTCTGCCTACCCCTTCGGAGAAATGACATGATGGTTAGTTAGTTAGTTATAGGCAAGTCAGTCTCACGCTTTCAGAGCCAATCCAATGAATATGAAACGGTTTTTTGTGTATAATCGCATTTAAGTAAATTCTTCATTCAAATTCATTGATTTTATCAAATATTTCAGGGTGTTACTCTACAAACATGAAAGAAAACTTTATTATTTTGTGAATTAAATAAACTGACAAGAGCGGCTTATTTTTGCAAGTGTTTTAAATTCTGACATGTCATGACGAATCGAGACAGTTGGCAACCCTACCAGAGACCCTTACTGGCTTTATAGGGTCAATGCCATTTTGTTCCTGCGTTCCAACAGACTTTAGGGCCCTCACATAAACTAAAAATGCCACACAGAGAAAAGATATACCAATAAATTACTAAGTAGGAACTCACAATACTTAATTTAAAATACTACATAATGTAATGATAGGTGTACAAATTTAACACTACGGTGCGCGGTGCTCCATCCTCCATATTGCATACAATTTACTTTGACATTCTTTAAGCATAAAATAATCCAATAGTAACAGAAGATAAGACAACATTTTGACATATTATTATTTTACTTAAACATGTCCAATCCACCCTAGGCGATTAGCTCAAAGTATAAGTGATTGTATCTCGTTTATTAATTATCCGATTTACGAACGGATTCCACTGATGGTCGCAGAAAATTTTGGTTTACAAGTCCATTCCATTTTGAGGAAATTGGCCGGCCATATTCAGAAAGACGACAGATGGACGAAACGCGTTCTGGTGTGGAGACCGAGAAACCAGAGGCCTCAGGAAGTTTGCGTTGAAGAGGACGGCGCAGGATCGGGAGAAGTGGAGGCGGCATGGAGAGACCTATGTCCAGCAGATGGTGAGACCATTCTGGGTATATCACTGGAATTCCTTATTCCTAATAACTTATCAATATCACTTTACTCGAATCATGAATGTAAAATAGCGTGGTAGACCGAGTTTTCCGTCGACCAACAAAATCTACCTGTTATTTTATTGTTTTTGGTTTTACGACAAACATATTTCTTTCTCGAATACTTTTACAAAGCCGAAATAAACACAAGAATTTACGTTTACACTTCGGATAACTGACAGATATTGATATGTCCGCCTCGCAGTGTAGTGGTAAGTACGTTAGGTTACCATTCCCAAGGTCCCGAATTCAACACAAAATATTTTTTAATGCTATTTTTCGCAGTCCCCCTCTTGCTGTCGCCCTCTTGACTTAACTTCACTTGGAAACTTTGGCCCTGCAATTTTGCAACAGAAAAATTTTAAAGTCCTGCATAAAATAGCGTGACTGACAGAGAGTCCCCAAGGACTCTATAACAGTCGCGGGTGGAGGTGGGATCGATCCCTCAATCCCGCTCTTGGTATAGTGGTAGAGCGCTTGGCTTCTGTCCAGGTCGCGGGTTCGATTCCCGTTTGGGGTCAACATGAAATATTTATTTACATGTAGTTTCATGTTAATATTTCATGCGTGATACCTTGGACTGGTGGTGAAGCGTAAGACTGATCATCTTTCCCGTATGTAATAAAAAAATATTGAGATACATTGCACTTGGCATACCAATAAATTGCCCTATGCACCATTGGATGCGGACAAGGGCAAGTAGTATTTTTCGCATTATTATTTCGGTCATGGTATTTATTGGCTGATACTGAAGCGTAAAACTGATCAAATTGGCTTCATGTAACAAACTCATGTCATATACGTATCCTGAAAAAACATGATATTATAGATGACATTTTGCCTCTCAGGTAGGTACAGATATAATGCGCAGTATGCAATTTGCATAATATTTTATGCATAAGATTAAAAAAAACGAACTAAAATAAGATAAGACGTTAAGACACGATAACCTGCCATAATATTATTTTAACAGACGCAGACTGTTAAAAAAAATTATGTCAATATTATCTTATACTTACGATAAAACAATAAAATATTGGTTTATTTTCGCACGTCTGCTGTCACCTTCGATAGCTCAGTTGGTAGAGCGGTGGACTGTAGAGTAAACCGTTGTAATCCATAGGTCACTGGTTCAAATCCGGTTCGAAGGAATTTTTTGTCTAATAAAAAAAAAATTGTTAATCTCGGTCTTAAAAATAGCTTCATTTTTAAAAAAAGTTTTTGAATTACAGTAAGTTTTTTTTTTAAATTTTCGCGTTTAAGTTGTCGCGTGATAAATGTCTTGCGTCGATAAGTTCATGTACGAGTATATCTAATAGAAAATTAAGTAAACAAATTAAATACGTATACTTAATATTATTATACTCGTACTAATCATGGTGTTTCTGGGTCCAGATTATAATTACAAGCATATCTGCATCAATATGTAAATATGCTTAAAAGAATATTATACAAAAATCAACTTTTATAATAGGGTTCTTCCCGATAACACGAATATTCTTAAAAACGTTATACATATTAACGATGGTTTGGTCATGTGGAGCGAATGAGTGATAAAAGAACGGCTAAAAGAAGTTTAAATCCAAGTGTGTCTGGATGTAGAAACCGAGGAAGGCCGAAAAAGACATGGCATGACCAAGTACGACAAGTACTTGAAAGTGGACATGTGAAAAGTCGGAATAATCGGCGTATGTGCATGAGAAGATGTATGAATGTAGAGGAAGCAAAGGAAGTATGTCAGGACAGAGTGGTATGGCGTTATATCCTGTCTGCCTACCCCTACGGGGAAATGGCGTAATGGTTAGTTTGTTAGTTAGTTGGTTAAACATTCCCATTAATCGCTTTACTATGCTCATTTTCTACTTAACCTTGCGAGTACGTTAGCGGGCATGAATGCGTTGGTTTTTTTCTTTGTTTGTTTGGGGCTCACGTCATGCAAGCATGCAGAATGCAGATGCTTCTCGGAATTGAGGAATACCTGTTAAAACTTGCCATCAATGGCCACGACAGGTAGCGTTTATTGTTTATGGAACGTTTAATATCCGATTGTTTTACCGCGCCCCGATGACCGAGGACATTTTTGGGATTATTTGCAAATTTATTACCTACGCGCCGGAATGCCACGTAAAAATTAATACAGTATTCAGATTTGTAATGAATACCAATTTTTAAAGTCCTAAAGATTTATATTTTAAATATTTGATATCTTATTTAAACCCATAATAATTTTATCTGTCTCCAGCATTCTCTTTTTCCCCGTCCCTTACTTTCCTTGCGAACTTTCTTTTCTCTCTCGTTACTTCTACCTACTAATGCCCGCTGTATACGGGACAGTTTCTTGTTCAGAAAACTACACAGTTTCTTGTTCAGAAAACTGTGCAGTCTGTCAAACTTCTGTCAAAAGACACGCTAAATATGTGTATTTTTGAAACGCGATTGTAAGTTATTATCGTATGTTTGCTCTCAGGAAATTGTATATTTAGCTAATAATGTAAATATGTTATTGGTTTTTACGTATTTAAAAGCATACAATAAACCAATGTCTACTTAAACGTTTACATAAAAAACATTAACTGTCATGTCAGCTTAAATCTGACATAAGCACGCAGTTTTTTAAACAGTTTTCGTTGTATACGGGACCGTTTTCAGACTGCATAGAAAACTGCGCAGAAAACTGTCCCGTATATAGCGGACTTACTAACTAACTAAGCTTACTAACTAACTAACTAACTAACTAACTAAGTAACTAACTAACTAACTAACTAACCATCACGCAATTTTCCCGTAGGGGTAGGCAGAGAGGATAGAACGCCATACTACTCTGTCCTGACAGACTTCTTTTGCTTCCTCTACATTCATACATCTTCTCATGCACATACGGCGATTATTCCAACTTATCATACTTATGTCCACTTTCAAGCACTCGTCGTACTTGGTCATGCCATGTCTTTCTCGGCCTTCCGCGGCTCTACATCCAGGCACACTTGCATTTAAACTTCTTTTAGCCGTTCTTTCATCACTCGTTCGCTCCACATGACCAAACCAACGTAAAAGCCCTTTCTTAATTTTGCCGATAATGCTTATCTCAGCCTTGCACTCTGCTCTAATTTCGACATTTGTGCATTTGTTTATCATACATAGTCTTACCACACATTCGCCTGAGAGATCGCATTTCAACAGCATTCAGTCTACTTTCATCCTTCGTTTTCCAACACCACGCTTCACTACCATACCATACTTACTATAATTTAATAATTAAATGAAAAACTGCAATTGGATGTAAATCAACCATATTATTGGTAAAATGTATAATTTCTATCATCTGTTCCTTTTCTTTAAATAAAACAAAATGTTATGAAAAGTGAGGTCCTTTGATAGGGCAGTTCTATCAAAAAGAGGCTTCACTTTTTTTTAAAATTATAGCCTCCTCTCGTTTGCAAATGATTTTGGGAGACCTCACTTATCGAATAATACAAATAACTTTCAATTTAATTTTCTTACAAAATCCAAAGCGGTTATTTCTAAAACAAAGAGATTAATATTTTATCCGTATTTTCTTAATTTATGCTCTGACTTTATCGCAAATTATATTCGTAAATTTCTCTCACAAAGGCTAAGTTTTTCCCCGTAATTGGTTGAGCTGGTATAATAATTACAAGGGCGGGTTTTGTCCTTTATTATTGGAACGATGTAATAGGGGATAACACCCATATCAGTTAGTCGTTAAGGATTTTTAGAATTCTCGAAATTCCTTACGACACAAAGCTTCGTTTAGGAAATACATATCGCGTAATTAAATACATTTCTTGTCAACATACGTTACAAAATTTCGAAATGATTAATTACAGTGGTACCCAAAATAAGCCGTATTTTTAACATTTAGTACACGAAAAAATACATGACTTTTGGAACTTTAATAATCAATAATAAAACATATTTAAATATTAATATTTACACATTTTTAACAATTACATTTCAAGCATACATGCTTAATGTAAAAACCATATATCAAATAAATTTTCATGCTGAGTCAGATGGGAATCAAACCCGCGACCTCAAGTACGGCAGCTCGACGCGCTACCGCTAGGCCACGAGGAGTGTGTAAACATATCGACGCCTCCTACGTATTATATCGTAACCCACAAATCGTCGATTTTGAGTTTTTGGTGGATTTCATCTGTATTTAACTATATCTTTAATTCTACAAAACAAAAAAATATTTTGCCTATTGGCAAGGGCTTTTTTGGGGCGTATTTTGTCGTATCTACAACCAATGCATATGAACGAAAATATTTTCAAATGCTCCTCCTGTAAAATCGCATTTTGTGGGTTGCGATATTATACGTAGGAGGCGTCGATATGTTATTACCATTGGGTCCACATTTTTTTGTAAACCTAAAATTAATATGCAATATTGCACTGGTACTAGAAACTAGTATTGATGATATTATGTATTATATTATTATAATATAATATTATTATATTATTATATTATATAGCCACCATTGCTCGCTAAATGTTGATTATGCACAATCACGATAACGCCCGAGATAATGAATTGTGATCGTAATGTAAACAGGGCCTATACTTATTCGTATACGTATACTTATTCGTATACTTATTCGTATATACACAGTGTAACAAAACTCGATGTACAAGCGAGAAAGCAGAGAATTTTCATCATATTTGGAGTTGATTTGGTGAAATAAAATTTTTGATTTGACCCATAATTTTCAAAAAAAATTCAGTTAGAAGTTAATTTATTTTTATATAAATTTTTACAAATTGTTTTAAAATATCATATACTTAGTCAAATTATTACTATCAATAAAGAAAACAATAGCAAGAACCGATTTTTAATATGAATAGGTGCAATTTTACTTAATCTGCGGTACTTATGTTGTAAGCTTTTACGAGAAGAAAAAAAATTTTTTTTTTCAATCTCAGATTGAAAAGTCATATTACACATTCGTCTCCAAATATGATGTAGATTCACCAGTTTTCGTGTTGTACTATGAGTTTTGTTACTCCATGTATAATAAAACATATCTATAGGTTAATTACGTGGAGTTTTATTGATTTTCTATTTGCCAACATTATCATTTGCTCGTCCGCCTTATAGCATAATGGTAGCGCATACTGTGCGGTCGCGGGTTCGATTTAAGT
This sequence comes from Micrasema minimum, assembly GCA_022494985.1. Lineage (NCBI taxonomy): Eukaryota > Metazoa > Arthropoda > Insecta > Trichoptera > Brachycentridae > Micrasema > Micrasema minimum. Next base: position 88,095 of record JAGVSP010001007.1, read on the forward strand.
AAACATGAAATATTTATTTACATGTAATTTTCATATTAATATTTCATATGTGATACCTCGGACTGGTACTGAAGCGTATGGCTGATCATCTCATCTTCATATTATAATAAAATGATCACAAGAATCACAGCACTTGGTGTACCGATGCAGTGCCCTATGCACCATTGGGTGTGGATAAGAGGAAAGTATTGGTAGTAGTAGTCATATTATTAATACATAGAATCTTCTGTTTATTAATTCTTAAGAAATTATGCTTATAAATTGCTATAGTTATTGCTGTAGTCTGCTAAAGTTACAGATTATTATCGTCGCCGTTCAGGCAAAAGTCACTAACCCTAAATACACCATTTTGAGAAATCGCGATTTTAAAGTTTGAAGGCCAAGGAAAAATCAGATTTTGACGTTTTAGAGATTTTTTTAACACAGAATAATTCCTTGTATCAGTTTTTCTTTCAGATAAATTTTAATCTATCTAGAAGGTTTTTAATGAAGGAAGTAGGGGGTTAAAAATTTGGGTTAGTACTTTTGCTTGTTTATAACCTGTACAATGCAAGCCAAAATTGACAAGCAAAAGTAACTATTATAAAAAAGATTTGTTTTGCTGTTTGAGTCTAAGAGTTACAGATTATTATAGTCTTACCGCTAGGAGCTTTAAACAATCTTTAATTATTGTAAAGCGCCCTTGAGGCGATTTTTCATAAAATTGGCGCTAAATAAGTTAGCCGATTATTATAAAAATTAATTTTCTCATCAAAAATAAGGACCAACTTATCTTGCAGAAATCTTACTCAATTTGTATGAAGTAGAGTGCATATTATCCAAAATCTTGCTGTATAAATTTACCATGTAAATACATATTGTCATTTCTCTACAAAGCCCGCTGTTTATTCCTGCATTCGTGACTCGAGGGTCTTGGCTCGTTTTCACGCGTAGAAATGCAGGTATTCAAACGAATTGCACTTTGTTTTTTATGGCTAAACAATCCCCCTTCTCAACTCGAGTGTTGCACTGCAGAGTACTGCAATAAAGTGCATAGGTACCGCGTATAATGTTCTGTATACGCTTGCATTGGGGCCGGATGTTTGATCAGCATTTAAATATCTGAACTAATATTTTTTATTTAAAAAAAAAATTGTTTGATCAATAAAAAATCTATAGTAAAAAATCAATTGTTTCGACTAAAAACTGAAAATTTAGTTGTTTGGTTTTGGTCTAAATCATAGGCGGCCTCCGTGGCACATTGGCTAAGACGCGGGACTCATTCCGGGTTCGATTCCCGATGAGAACACAAAAATAAAAAAGTTATTTTTCTCAAGCCAGGGTGTTTGTGATGTTATTCCCTTCTTTTGATGAGGGCCTCCTGGCCTGTTGAGGCGGTTGAATAAACATAATTTTAATAATTACTGGCAATCTGGATTAAATATGTTCTTATTTAACTATCTATTTTTCCGTTTAATCTCATAACCATTATACATATATTTTTTAATATTTATATTTATTAAAAAGAACATTGGAGCTCTTACGATATACCCAAATATTTCAATTTTGAGGCTCCTTTCCAATAGTCTGAAATAATTGAGTCAAACAATTATGATGGGAGGGATTTGAACCTAAAGATTTCAATCCGGAGTCCGCGACTACCTCTAGACTCTGTCCGTTTTGAAGATTTTGACTTTAATCACTGATGAAACACTTAAGTTTTATGCCCAAACTATTATTTTAACTATAAATGTTAAACTTCAATCTACCTCTGTTCAAACGACTGGCCCTCAGTGCATCGGTAGGGCCTAAAGTATGCAGAATAGTAAACTGCAGCTGGAGTGTCGCTGTCGCAGGGACTTTACTCGTTATAACTAAGGTCTGGTATTATACCTCACCCAATTTAACATTAAAACAAATATAAAATAAAGTTTAGTTACTAATATCGGGTACATTGCAATTTTAGTTGAAAATTGTTTTAAATTTTAGTTTTAATTTTTTTTAAAAAAAAAAAGAATTTTGTCGCTGCTATAAGTAAGCGTAAAAAAAATATGATTTTGAGATGAGGCTTTTTGAGATAGAAATGTCCTAGTTGGTTTATTTTTAATTTTCAACATTCAATCCGCCTCATGGCGTAGCGGTGGCGCGTTGTGTTGCCATGTACGAGATCACGGGTTCAATTCCCGATAGGGGTCAGTATGAAATATTTATTTTAATTTGATAAAAATATTTCACATGTAAAACCTAAGACTGGCGCTGAAGCGTAAGACTGATCATCATGAATGTAACAAAGTATCAGGATTCGCTGCACTTGTGTATCAATTCAGTGCCCTATGCACCATTGGGTGCGGATAAGGGAGAGTAGTATTTGCTTTGTTTTTAAACTGCGCAGCCATGGCGAATTTTGGTTTATTAAAAATTATATTTTTGCCTTTTGTTCGTGAAATTTATTACAAAAATTAAAAAAAAATATATACGTAAAAACTAAATACACGAAGCCGTCCTAAAGTGGCTATTGTCATTAAAACGTTACGAAATGAAACGTGCTAAATCTATCATTGGCAAAGACGTGTTATCATCGCTAAACAAACGAGAAACATTTCTTGCGTAAACTAGAAAAAATCGCCTTGTGACCACATAATATGTAACCTTTTAATTCGCTCTTGAGTTTTATTTCAAATAAACATATTTTATAGACAATACATAAATGTATTTATTGTTCCCGCAAAGCTTGTCCTTGTCTGCGGGTTACATTACATATAATTTTTTTTTTCTTTTTTTCTTATTTTATTACACAATTTGTATCGTACATTATAAGTATATTCTTATTTTAAGCAGGTAGCGTTGCATATCAATCACTGTGTGCCCTTCAAGAGGGTCTTAATGTTTTTTAAAAATATAATAATATATTTTTCTTCATAAATTAAAATTGTAAAAAAGGTAGAATTGAAGTCTCGGGCACATTATTACTTTTAACCAGAAATCTCTGTACATGTACGGTAGTGTTTATTTTCCTATTTCCATTTAATATTTGTTGAGGTCGCGGGTTCCTTCAATCCGTTCCGCCCGTTCAACTGCATAAATATAGTATATTTTCCTCTATGCGCAATTGAAAGAGAGTCCCTAGGACTATTACAGCTGCGGGTGGAAGTGGCCCCTTTTAGAACCTCTATGCATAAATTGGGACTGGAATCAATCACGAAGTTTTTAACGTACTTAGATACTTTTTCACAAAAATGCCGCTTAAGAGCATACTCCACCACGTGACTCGCGGCCGCTTTCCCATACAAACGTATTCCTCGATTTCCTCCCTGGAATTTAACATTAGAGCAATGATCTTTTTACACATTTTAGAAATCGACCAGATGCGTGTTTGTATCGTTTTATTTTTTTAATCATTTATTTATATCCTATAAGAAATAAAATATCAAAAAAATAAGACGATTCGAACACGCATCTGTAGCTCAAGCATAGATAACTATCGACGTAGTTAAAAGCGTGCTATTCACGTGCTATTGCTAACGATTTGAGCGATCACAGTGACATTCGTTCGATACCGTGGTATCGATAGCCGAACATAGCCGATCTGAGCCGGGGCCGATGCAAGCTATAACGCGGCATTACGTCAAACGTCAAATCATCGCGCTTGGCTGATTTTTTATTATTTCGACTGCTTTTCTCAATATTTGGCTTGCCGAAAACTGACTAAATTATAATAAAGATTGAATGAAGATTTGTGCGAATAAGATATATCTCGGGAAATGGCTCGCGACTAGTATGCGCTCGTTTAATAATCCCGATCGATAACTTTTAACGCGTGTTCCATTGTGATCGCGAAAACGTTAAACATCCATGGGTAAGAAATCGTTATCACGTCGCTTATTACCGAATCGGTACTGATCTGTGATCGAGCAACTGGCCGGTATCTAAAAAGTGTGAAAAAACCACTGCTCTAGTGTTAAATTCCAGGGAGAAAATCGAGGAATACGTTTGTATGGGAAGCGGCCGCGAGTTCAGAGAGTTGTTGGCAGCCCTACCTCCCGCCAATTTGGCTGCCGGTGATGATTTTTTCTGTAAACTGTCTATCCGACGGAGTTCAGTGCCCGGAATGGAAGTTAACACGTCGTTCGTTTCAATTATTTTATCCCAGCGCCAAAGTTGTTAATGAATAACACGATATAATATGAGATATGACGCGAATTTAATGTAAGTGATCGAGAGTGATCATGAAACAAAATGTATTTATTTATTTAAATCAACTTTTAACAAATCGCAAAAATGTGATTTTATTTCAGTTGCTCGATCACAGATCAGTACCGATTCGGTAATAAGCGACGTGATAACGATTTCTTACCCATGGATGTTTAACGTTTTCGCGATCACAATGGAACACGCGTTAAAAGTTATCGATCGGGATTTTTAAACGAGCGCATACTAGTCGCGAGCCATTTCCCGAGATATATCTTATTCGCACAAATCATCATTCAATCTTTATTATAATTTAGCCGGTTTTTGGCAAGCCAAATATTGAGAAAAGCAGTCGAAATAATAAAAAATCAGACAAGCGCGATGATTTGACGTTTGACGTAAGGCCGCGTTATAGCTTGCATCGGCCCCGCTCGGCTCAGATCGGCTATGTTCGGCTATCGATACCACGGTATCGAACGAATGTCACTGTTAATAATCTGTGGTCACTGTGATCGCTAAAATCGTTAGCGTTAGCACGTGAATAGCACGCTTTTAACTACGTCGATAGTTATCTGTGCTTGAGCTACAGTACTATTTTAAAATGTAATATCTCGACATAGGAAGTTTTTCGTCACATTTTCTTTGTTAAGATTTGAATGATATTGCTAACTAGTAGGTAAGTAAATAGATAAGTTTAATTTGCCGAATGTCATATTATCTTAAGATAGCGAATTGAAGGAAAAATCAAATAAATAAAGTATTTTCTTTGAATTTAAATATGTAGTACCTATACTAAACTTTTTTTAACAAACGAGGTATTATTACTACTACTACCACTTTCTCTGATCCGCACCCAATGGTGCATAGGTCACTGCATTGGTGACACATATATTAACACACTCAATGTCTGCCTAGGATAGAAGGAAGGTAAAAACAGGAGTAAAAAAAATAAAAATTATATGTATTTACAGGGTTACTTTTTAGTCAGTTAACAAAAAAAAACTCTGAATTCAGTATCGTTAATAGAACCCATTTCAATAAAAAAACATGTACTTTTTATTTTTACGATTTATTATTTTTGTTCCTATAATTTTTACAAATTACGCACATCCTATTCACAGCTGTTGTTCATGCGCGGCACATAAGGGTAAGTGCGACAGGGGAGTATGCGCGGGGGGGGGTGTGCGCACGCCGCTCGCGCAGTCCCGTCCCATTAAGGGGGGGGGGGGGGGCGGCCGGACGCTCGCCTAGGGGTGACCAAGTCTTTACTACTTCTGAGGAAACATTTAGGTGCACTTTTCTTTTTTTTTTATTAGAGAAAGGACATGTTTTTTTATTGAAATGGGTTCTATTAACGATACTGAATTCAGGGTTTTTTTTTGTTGACTGACTAAAAAATAACCCTGTATAAAACTCTGCTCTCGTGATTTTCGAATTGTAGCATTATTATCCTGCGGTGCGAAGTGGATTTGAGTGGTTGTCATAGATAGTTTTACATGCCTACAGTCGTAAACACTCGTAATAAAAACTACTATCTAACTTCAGACTTCGCGGTTGAGTGGTTACGTCCTTGCCTACTGTCTGGATTCGAATACCGAGAATTCGATCCCATAACGGGTCTTGTGTTTCAGCTATTTGCGGAAAAAAATCTACTTGCATTTAAAAAAAATAAAATTATTCATCATCCACAAAATTATCGGTGCTATCCGCTTGTAAATCGGATAGTTAATTTGAGCTTTGTAAAGTTTTGTATGAAATTCTCTATCGCTGCGAATCATGGCACCTAACCAGAGCCCAAGATAGCAAAATTCGGAGTTTTGATTAATTTGATTTACGTCTTAGAAGAATTTTAGGTGTGCGGTGGTTTGACGTTGTATGGAACACAGATGTGAGGCAACGGACACAGCAACCCTTGGTATCTACTGTCATCCGGCGAAGGCGTTTCGGCTGGCTAGGCCATGTACTACGTATGCCTTCCGAGAGCCTTAACCATGCTTGCCTATTTTACAAGGCATCAGGCTCAGAATTACTCAAATTATTACAATAGGTGTCTCAGAAGAATTTGAAGTGTGCGGTGGTTTGACGTTGTATGGAACACAGAAGTGAGGCAACGGACACAGCAATACCTGGTTTCACTGTCATCCGGGAAGGCGTTTCGGCTGGCTAGGCCATATACTACGTATACCTCCCGAGAGCCTTAACCATGCTTGCCTATTTTATAAGGCATCAGGCTCTCGGCGTCCTGGTCGTCCACTGTTGACAATTCGTCGGCAGTTTGCGTCAGAGCTGCGGGACGTGGACTTGACTTGGCAGGATGCACGGGAGCTGGCGGCCGATCGCTTGGTCTGGAGGCAGTTTGTGGCTTCCATATGCTCCACATAGGGAGTGGATATGGTATGATGATGATGATGACGAAAGGTTTTGTATGAAATTCAATGGGTATCGTCTTAACATTAAATTATCGTATCTCGCTTATTTATTATCGATACACGTTGTTTCGGTCATGTAGAGCGAATGGATGATGAAAGAACGGCTAAAAAAATTTATGATGCGACTGTGCCTGGATGTAGAAGTCGAGGAAGGCCGAGAAAGACATGGCATGATCAAGTAAAACAAGTGCTTGAAAGTGGGCATGTGAGAAGTCTGAATAATCAACGTGCGTGCATGAGAAGATGTATGAATGTTTGAGGAAGCAAGAGAAGTATGCCAGAACAGAGTGTGTGGCGTTCTATCCTCTCTGCCTACCGATGTTTTTGTGATTATTTATTTTACTTTTCTGCATTAACAGAAAATTAACTACAAGCTTCGTGGTTTAATGGTTTGCGCGTTTACTTATGTATATTATGTAATCTTATTGTACACATCATTATGGAACAGGACTGCCAATACCCAGCTTTTAGCTTATTTGGCAATCCTGTGCTATAAATATGTATCTATTATTTGGGCACATTAAATAAATAAATAAAAAACCAATTGTAAAGTAATATTATGAAAAAGATATAGTCTTTAAAATGGATACAAAACGGTCAAAGTCCATACTAAATTGTTTCCTTATTCAAATTTCGCACGTGCATTCCATATTCAAATCGCAATAACTGTTCATAAAAGCAAATATGTGAGCTGCACTTGAATGCACTTCGCTTTTCATCTTGTTTATCGACCGGGCAAAGCGCAGTGTGATCGCAGGATTACACGACTCTTTCAAATAGGATTTTATATTTTATATCATAAAGCCCATCACAGACGTAGCTATAATATATATTAATATGAATCATGGTAAGGCACAGCGCGATATATTTTCTATACAAATTTTCGAGTGATCGCACACGCAGCTATGGTTATTGTTTCGGACGCCAGGATGGCGGTATCCTCCTTCTCTTTACTTATCGTCTCCTGCATTTAAATATTCAGATTTCCCAACACATGCACCACACTCCACACACATACAACAACACACATACGCATGACATAACATAACCACTGTTTGCTCACTTCACGTCTTCAGAAATTTGTCTTGTATATTGTGTTGTCCACGTAATTGGTGTTATGTTGTATAATATGTTACCTCAAATTGAAAATTCTTAGTTCATTGTACCAAACATAGCACTGTGTGCACAACATTAAACTATAAATAAACAAATAAATCACACCATATCCACCCCATATGCGAAGCATATGGATTCCACAAACTGTCTCCAAGCCAAGCGATCGGCCGCAAGTAAGGTCCACGTCCCGCAGCTCTGACGCAAAATGCCGACGGATTGTCGACAGCGGACGTCCAGGTCGCCGAGAACTTTGTAAAATAGGCAAGCATGGCCAAGGCCCTCGGGAGGCATACGTAGTATATGGCCTAGCCAGCCGAAACGCCTTCGCCGGATGACAGTAGATACCAAGGCTTGCTGTGTCCGTTGCCTCACCTCTGTGTTCCTTACAAAGTCAAACCACCGCACACCTAATTACGTTATTAAAAATCTCAGATGATTTTTTAAATATTATTAAGACACCTATTTTCAAAACTCAGAAGTCTGCTATCTTGGGCCCTGGTTAGGTGCCATGATTCGCAGCCATGGCGTCCCGGTCGTCCACTGTTGACAATTCGTCGGCAGTTTGCGTCAGCGCTGCGGGACGTGGACAAAAATGTTACCAAATCTACCACCTCGATAATCATAAAGCCTCTGTATGCAATACGAATAAATATGACAGAAAAAGAAAAATAATTTACCCGAAAACCGTGGTTCGAAATTTAATTGTCAGATTTTCAAAATTAAAATTTTAAAATTGTACATATTGATTGTCTGTTGATGTTTTCAAAATGTGGGCTACGTCTATCTACCTACAAGCATGTACCTTATATTTTACGGATATGTTATAATATCTGTCACAATGACAGATAACAGGTTTGAAATGCGGAAAAGATGACAATCGCGCTCGGAACATGAAACACGTATTCCATTTTCAAATCTTTTTGACAGAAGATCGAATCATATTGCGCTTGACAGTTATGGATAGGCATAAAATATACATTTAACAAAAAAAAAACCCTAAAAAATTTCACATACTATGAATTACGTTAAGTTATTTTGAAAAAAAAATCATCTGAGATTTTTAATAACCTAATTATTAGGTGAGCGGTGGTTTGACTTTGTACGGAACACAGAGTTGAGGCAACGAACGCAGCAACCATTGGTATTTACTGTCATCCGGCTAAGGCGTTTTTGGCTGGCTAGGCCATATGTTGCGGATGTATCCCGAGAGTCTTAACCATGCTTGCCTATTTTATAAGGCATCAGGTTCTCGGCGTCCTGGACGTCCTCTGTTGACAATCTGACGGCAGTTTGCGTCAAAGCTGCGGGACGCGAAATGTTAGTAAAAATCTAGATTTATTTACAGTCACAAAACTTCGTAAAAATGATTCCATAATATACTTCTCTTAGAATTAAAAAAAAAACAATAAGTACATGTATAATGCGTAGCCATCATTTTTGTATATTTTGTAAAATTTTCATTTTTCTGGATAATTAACAGGGGAAGAAAATCAAAACAATTAGTAATTGAAGGGCACATCAAATTCTTTGAGATTTAGCAGCAAATTTTTATTTTATTGTCTTATTACATATTTAGTGTAAAAAATCAGTAATTATTTTGCTTTCCCAACGGGAATCGAACCCGAAACCATACCTGCCTGACTACTCCGCACCCATCGGTGCATAGGGCACTGCATCGGTACACCAAATGCAGTAATTCTTGATCATTTTATTACATGAATGTAAGATACAGAACCAGTCCAAGGTATCAAACATGAAATATTAATATGAAAATCACATGTAAATAAATATTTCACGTTGAATCGAACCCTCGACCTCTTGCGCGATAGCCTAATGCGCTACCATTATGCTACGAGGTGGACTCGAAACCATTGTGTTGTGGATCTAACCTCATAACCATTAGGTACTCCACTCAACCGTAATTTCATCTTAAATTATTGTTTTGAATAACAATTAGGTACATTATCTAAGCGCCTGTTCGCTCATTTTGTTACGATCATCAATTTTAATATTGATTGTGATTATATTAAATATTAATTATGATGATGTAATGGTTTTGATGATAGACACTGAATTGTTATCTGGTCTCGATTTCTGAATCGAGAGCAAATTGCGACTTAATCAATTCAATAATTGGAAATTTCCATTAAGTTTTGATCGATTGAATTTGATTTTGACAATCAGAAATCAACATTCAGTAAGATAATTCAAAATATTATGCCTAAATTAAATTTATTAACATCGTATTATGAAACAGTTTTGTATCTTTATACGGCACAGAAAACTGTACAGTTTCTTGTGCAGTTTGCAAACTGTCCCGTATAAAGCGAAAACTGGATGGAACATTGAATGGTCGACGGGAGGTTTGGCTAACATGATGGTTAATGTTTTTTGGTAAAGGTTTGTAGATATTGATATATTTAATGCATTTAAAAACATATAATATAATAATAACTTACGATTGCGCCTAAAAAAATGCATATTTAGCGTGTCTTTTGACAGACTGCAGTTTTCGGAACAAGAAACTGCACAATTTTCGGCCCCGCATTACCTTGGTATGTTATAATCCGCACCCACTGGTGCATAGGGCACTGCATTGGTACACCAAGTGCAGTGCATCTTGATCATTTTATTACACGAAGGAAAGGTGATCCGTCTTACGCTCCAGAAACATTCCAAGGTATCACACATGAAATATTAATATGAAAATTACATGTAAATAAATATTTCATGTTGACTCATAATTGAATAATATATAATTATAATAAACAATAATACAAGACCTTTATTTTCCTAATAAATTAAAATGGATCCACATTAGATTACGTAAGGGTTTATGTTACCATAATGTGAGAAAAATACTAAAAAAATGTTCAAATGAACATGTAAAATTTAAAATTAAAATCTATGGAATTGTTCTTAAAGTTGGACTGTTGCTTGAGTCAAAAGATATGCGTATCCTTTATGGCATAATATTTGAAATACGAGTTTCCAATCTTTACCTGTTCTATATCGTCAAAAAAATGATTTAAAGAATTTATTTAGGGTCCATATCTGTCATTTACCCAGGTGGAACAAATGAATGAAGACATTTTAATATTTAAACTGCTTTTAAAGAATATTCTTCTACATAACTTTACACATTTAGACTCATACTTGTGGGTTTCTTGATTGGAAAAATGCTTGACTGTGCAAATGTGGATTCCTGTAAAATTCACCTATCTAAAAATCGCATGTTCATATTTTTTCGCAAGTTGTCAACTTTGGATTACAATATCCATTGGGAAAATGTAAAGTATAATCATGATTGAGTGATTTATAAAGCGTCATTTTGAAAAAAAATTGCGTCAAGTTTGCTAGATATGGGAAAATGTATTAATGATGCTTCCATTACCTATTACTTACAAAATAATTTCTAGTCCCGATAAGTCCCAAGAGGCAGCATCGAATAAGAATAATATAGACCCTTATGTCTACCTTAATAAGAAAAAGATAAACGAATAGAAAATTGAACAAAAATACAAGCACAATGACAAGTTGATTTTGCTTGTAGATGTGTGGTATGATTTCAATACATCTTGCGTCTACAAAGCGCGTGACCAAACGAAAAAAAGCTTCCTGTGGCATTTTATTTATTTAATATTTTTACTAATAACTACTGAAACAGTATTTGAATAACAGTTTGAATTAAACAAACTCGGGATTGGGGCTGAAGCGTAAGACTGATGTAATAAATTATATAGATTCAATGCACTTGGTGTACCAATACAGTGCCTTATGCACCATTGGGGTGCGGATAAGGGAAGAGTATTAGTTTGAATTATTGACTTTCAATGTTAAAATAGTTCCACTTGTTAATTAAAATTCCAAGCACAGCTGCTAAGGGTTAAGTCGCAAAAAAACCTTTTATGCTAATTAAAACAATTGAGAACGCTTTTTTGCAAAGTGGTCGTATTCAATGGACTTAATTTGAAGTTTTATCCCTTTAATTTGTAATTTAATCCCCAGGATTAAATGTTTTAATCAAAGTTAACCTTTCGTTCCTCGACATTCATTTAAATTCTACTAAGTTTCATTTCGGCTACCTACAATTATTTAAAAGCGTACAGGTGCTGTCTGGCTTTAAATCGCAGTAAATATTCTAATTGCTTCATTAATTTCGCAAGGGAAGTAGATATAAATCTCAGGTTTGTGGGTATTCCATTAATTATGCAGGTATTTCAGTTTGGAAAGAAGAAAAGTTCCAGAATAACAAAGTAACATCTCTTCATTATTTCAAAAGCTGTTCATAATTAAGACGGATAAAGTTTTGTAAGAGATTCGTCTTCTGTTTTATCATTCACTTAAGATGTTCATTTAATGTGTTTACTTATACTCACCATCATCATCATACCATATCCCCTCCCTATGTGGAGCATATGGATTCCACGAACTGCCTCCATGCAAAGCGATCGGCCGCCAGCCCCAGTGCATCCTCCCAAGTCAAGTATTACTTATACTACCATCACACTATTTCTCGGAAATGGTAGGCAGAGAGGATAGAACGCAACACCACTCTGTCCTGGCACACTTACTTTGCGTTCTCCCCCCTTTTTCATACAGCTTCTCATGCACGCACGTCGTTTATTCCGACTTTTTCACATGACTGCTTTTGAAAACTATAAATGATTGTATCTCGCTTATTAATTATCCGATTTACGAACGGGTTGCACCGATGGCTTTGTGATTCTTCGCTTTATTTGTCTGCATTCACAGAAAATTTTGGTTTACAAACCCACCGTAAAGACTTGTTAATGCTTACATCGTATTTATTTATTTATTTCCTTTTTATAAGTAGATTCAACTCCATACTAATTGAGATTGAATAACGGTCCGGATGATAAATCGATTTTTCTAAACATATATTTTAAACTTCATAAAGTTACATGGTTTAAGAAAGCAATATTTTTATTGTCTGCCTCGTAGCTTAGTGGTAGCGCATTTGGCTACCGTGCATGAAATCGCAGGTTCAATTCCCGTAGGGGGTCAACAAGAAATATTTATTGACGTGTAATTTTCATAATAATATTGCATGTGTGGACCTTGGACTGGTACTGAAGAGTAAGAGTGATCATCCTACCTTAATGTAATAAAATGATAAAGATACACTGCACTTGGTGTACCAATGCAGTGCCCTATGGATAAAGGAAAGTAGTAGTAGTATATTTTTATTATAAATTAGTATAAGAAAGTACCTATTCGTTTCCGGGGCTCACGACAAAAGCTTTACGAGGTTTTGAATGGATGGTAAGTTTTGTTATGTACAGAGTATTGTTGTTTTGAGAGCCTATTTCAACAGCCTATTAGGGGTCCTTAAAGGATAATCCCTGGTAACAGTTAACAGTACCTACTCAGTGGTAACAAGTCCCTTTTACAGGTAGACATTTCAGTTTGTCAACTTATTTACCTGACACGGTAGGTAGATACTGTAAACAAATCACATACATCCTGCTTCTTATTATTTTGTCACGTTAAAAAATATTCAATTCACTGCAATAATAACAGTGCCCTATGCACCACAGGGCGTGGATAAGGGAAAGTAAGTAAAAATATTATTTCAGTATTTTGAGTACATCTCTGTATGACAACAACTGGGTTGTATCCAATAATATTTATTTTACATACGAGTAGATAGGCTTTTTACTTCCGTTCCTTGTCATTTCCTAATCCTAAGAAGATTAAGACAATTAACTTAATCTCAATTAGGGCCGGTTGCATCGAAAACAGTTAGGTTAGGTCAGGTTAGGTTAGGTTAAAGTCGAGGTTAAATTGAAATAATAATTCCGCATGCATCAAATATTGACATAAATGGAATAACATTTTATTATTGAAAGATTAATATTACTTTATATTTATTTTATACTGTCTTAGTTCACCAAGAGCGGTGAATTTTGATCATTTGTTACAAGATGATCTGTCTTAAAGGGCAGAAGGTTTAAAAAATTATTAAGATTCGCTGCATGTGTGTATCAAAAGAGTACCCTATGCATCATTGTGTGCGGAGAAGGAAGAGTAGTCGTAGTTAGCAGTAGTAAGAAAAATTGGTTATGTTTTAATCGACAGCAGAAAGTAACTTCGTTATCGTCCCATTAAGGAATCGAAATTCATGATCCCGCCTCAGGGATTTTATGGTTTCATTAAATGGTCCATAAAAATGTAATTTTTATCAGAAAACCGGAAGATACGGAATTAACGCAACTAATCCGGTTTCGAAAAGCGGATCAATCATAATGATTTGACGTTTAGAGTACAATGTTGGCATAAATGAGAAAATTGTGATGTTGCCAGTAAAAAAAATAATCCTTTTTAGTACTCTTAATCGCCGCTTTGTTTTTTTCCAAGTGCGAAACACTAAAATTTTACCAAAAATCTACCAACTCGACAGTCATTAAGCCTCTCTTTCTATGTAATACAATTAAATATGTCAGAAAAGAGATAAACGATTTCTTCGAAAAACGTCGTTCGAAATTTTTACCGTAACATATTTTAAAAGCTGTTTGACAGCAACGCATACGTTTTTACGCTTCGAAAAAAATTGACGATGTTTTTACGCCTTCAATATATGGGATATTCAATTCTTTTAAATTAATTAATTTTCCTTTGATAAGCGTCGCCTATCTCAGTTTATTTTACCTCCATATTATTACTAGTTCAACCTCCTTGGTTTTTTCCCTAAGTGATGGATTTGTGTACAATATTTTCCTGATGATGGTTGTTATCTGCCACAAACTAGTGCAAAGATGGCGACTTATTTTCATATTTAGCATTTAATTGAACATAATATGAACATGGTATTGATTGAATTTAAAATGTATGTTTGATAACCTCATTGAACGGTTGATTTATTAATCGAATGGATCGCAATGCTCCTTTGAAACAAAACAAAACAATTAATACTATAAATTTCATTGTTTACTAAATACATACTTGAGATGTGTGTCGGAGAAATAATTATAAAAATACTATATTTTTTCGTCTGACCCTAAAATATCTAGTTCCTAATGAATACAAAACCTTTGCCTACTTTTTTCGTTCGATCGGATATCGTAATAAAACTGCCATATTTATGGCGAAAAACACTTAATTTTTCCTATTCGGCGGGTACTTTAGAAGTTTATTTATTACGGAACATAATTTAACAACTTTACAGCATAAACACGCGACACTTTCGAAAATAAACAAAAAATAACGTAAAAGTAATATCCACAACAGGTTAGGCTTTCTCGTTTTCTTCCCACGCGCCATCTTGAGTTCCATCTATGGACACAAGAAAATGGCGTCTCTCGTTCTATTTCCAAATTAAAATTCAAGTTCTTAAATGTTGCCAGACAATAAATAATTATCGCTTGTTTCTCGGTTCCTACCGCCCACGTAATTTTTATTTTACAGCATGGCGGCTACCGTATTTTATGGCCATTAAAATAAATTTCGGATTTTAGGCAACTCGATACTGCTTTTAATTTACATGATTTTATTCTTAATATTTTTCTTTGTGTTTATTATCATTATAAATATTGATTTTATTCCTTTTTTATTAAAGTATTCTCGATGCTTCATTAGGAAATGCCATATAAATACGTAATTAAATAAATCACAAAGCCAAACTAATTTGGCTTCTTGAAATTATATCCTTTACCACTACTACTAGACATAAATAAATATTTATCTAAAATTGAGAGTTGATATACTACTACTCTTTCCCTTATCTGCAGCCAATTGTGCATAGGGCACTGAATTGATACAACAAAAGAGTGCAACGAATCTTTATCATTTACGTTAAGGGAAGACGATCAGTCCTAAAATGTTTTAGCGCCAATCCGATATAACTCAAATGAAATGTTTTATTTTTAAATTTTTATTTCGACAAATCAGTTAGTTTGACAGTCGCAAAGTTTCGTTAAAATGATTACATATTTTACTCCAAACCTCCTCTTTTCCTGTGAAAAAATCATTGCTCAGTGCTAACTTTCAGGAAGTCAATCGAGAGCTACGATTGTATGGATAAGGGGCTGCTGGTCACGTGATCGCCAATCCTTTCGAGATGTCTACTTACGTCTAATATTTACGTTTTACGACATTGGCGCTCTGCCCGTCGACACGCTTTGACATCAGTATTTCCGGTCAGTTAATCTTTACTTCCGGTAAAAACTGTCCCGGGATTTATTTTGTAGAAAGGGTCACACAACACCTTCCCCAGATCCTTGATAACAATAGTTTTATGTCTTTTCAACATATTTTCCCGGGTCTATTGTCTCTTTTTACGACTCTGAGACTATTTTTATTTCAAGTGTTTTATGTTTCTCTATTTCTTTATTCGTGCCTACCTCTAAAGGTCGGTTGTCTAATCAGCGGTAAAAGGAAAAAATCTCATAATTTCGACAAAAAAATTGAAATGTGCGGATAAACTGTAACTGAAACTGAAACGGAAAAACACATAAATAATAAAGGCCTAAAAATAAATAACATGATTTTGCACATAAAAGAAAGGCTTTGAATTTTTTTTTTATATATAATATAGTCCATTATTCAACATTTCATTGTTATGGTCACCCTTCTCCCCCCTCCTTGTGATAAACTTATGAAAATGAAGTTTTTATTTTATTTTGAAATATTCGTTTAGCTTGCCTTATGTTTAAACTTGCATCCATATGGATTCAAAAAAAATTCATACATAATTAAAATTTTGCTAAAAAAATGTATGACCATTAGAGACCAAAACACCAAAAAGGTGTTACGCCATCAATTTAAATAAAAATGAACATGTTTTAAATGTATTGAGTTTTCGGCAATTTATTCAAAACGAAAAACATTGGTCAACCCTTGTTAGGGATGATTTCCTTGGTTTTATTGACTCTGGTTTACCTTTTCTCAATATCAGGGGTCACCAATCTTTTTTCCTACTTAAATATTGATTATTCTATCGTGTTGCACTGCGGAAGATAAAACATATAAGTTATTAGGAATTCATAATAATTCTTTCAAAATGCTGTTAACAAAGGATTGCTTTAATTTCAACATTTTTATAAATATCTTGCACCGAGAATAAGTTATAAGGCATTTCTAATATTTCATTCGAAGAGCGTAGGTACTGTTAAAAAAGGGGTTATTACGAATAAATAACAAAGCAACGTCATTTACATTATAAGGATTTCCTTATAATTCCTTCAAAGTGCTGTTAAAAAGGATTGCAGTAATTAAGAATAAGTAACTCAATCTATTATATAAATAATTCCTAGTCGGTGATAAATGACAGATAATTTAACAGAATGATATGTCGGGACTAAATAGTTAACGCGATAAACTTAATAAAATATGAAATAATAATATTATATTCTTTGTGTTGATGTAATATTTGAGTTTATTTATTTCATTTTTACAAGATTGAACTATTTTTTTAATGAAATACCTCAATTAATATGTTATGTCCAAAAAATTATGGAAATACAATCTTATGTGTATGAAAATAAAGACTAAGTAGTAATATATTGCACCACACTTAATTTTGTTTTTTT